>CAUYRT010016856.1:0-73856 GCA_963574885.1 Lepilemur ruficaudatus
TTCTGCCACCAGCACTAAACAGCTTGTGGATGGAAAAAATCCAAACTCTGAAATATTTAAAAGAAGTTTATTCTGAGCCAAATTTGAGGACATGACCCAGAGCCACTCCCAAGAAACCTTGAGCAAGTGGACTCGAGGTGGCTAGGTTACAGTTTGGTTTTATACATTTCAGGGAGACAGGGGTTACAGGTAAAGTCATAAATCAATATGTGGGAAGCATACATTGGTTTGGCCCAAAAAGGTGGGCCATCTTGAAGCAGGGGCTTACAGGTTACGGGTGAGTTTAAAGATTCTTTGGCTTGTAATTGGTTAAAGACATGAAGCTTTGTCTAGAGGCTTGGAATGTTTTAACATAAGGAGTGGTTATCAGAGATAAGCCAGGGGACATAGATTTTGTTGTGTAAATTGAGGACCTGCAGGTTTGTCTTGCATACTCTTAGGCCTGTCAATGGGTCACAAAGGACTCCAAGAAGGGAGGGGGGCATGATGAGGCATGTCTGACCTCCCTCCTCCTGTCAGACAATTTAGTTTTAGGATATTCCTTTAGCCATGAGGGGGTCCATTCCGTCAGCCGGTTGGGGGGAGCCTTAAAATTTTATTTTGGTTCACAACTTGAAACTGAAGCAACCTACAACTAAGCTCCTAAATAGAAAATTTGAGAATAAGGCTCCTCGTGGCCACCAGGAACCCCTACAGCCCACACAAGCTGTGCATATGGGCCCAGTGGGCTGGGCAGGGAAGAGAGCCTCACCCCTACCCCATCGCACCAGGCCCTGAGGGCCCCTGAAAAATTGCGAGAGATCCCTCATGCACAAATTAGATGTATTTCTTTTTTTTTTTTTAATAATGAATATTTATTATTTGTAGAGCTTTGTTAATTGGATATTTTAAAAAAGATATCTTCATTCACAGGTTATTGCTGTGGTTCTCAGGGAACCCAAATACATAGATCTTTGGTTTCTTTTTTTTTTTTTTATTTCTTAAAGGAAGTTGCAATGTTTAGCTTCCCTTTGATTTCCAGAGTTAAGTGCCCCAAATAACCACTTCCAAAAGCCTGAGCCTGAGACCTGCATTAAGTGCTAACAAGTTGTTAAAAGGTAGCTGATTTTCTTGTGGTTTCTCACTCCCCCACACCCCATCCCAGCAGGTTTCCTCAGATGATTGATAGTCTCCATGGCAACCATGGAAGTCCTGCTCACCTGAAATCCCCACCCGCACTGGCCCAGCCAGCTTGTGTCGGACAGTCCCCAGGGCACTCAGTCCTCTCCATCCCTGAACAAAGGTTATTTTGAAATGGCTTACGGGCTGGCTGGTGAGTACTTTGTTCCTGAAACCAGGTGCTGAGATGACAAATACTTCCTCTTAACGGTTGGACTTTATCAAACAGGAATCGTAGGTCTGATGTGCATTAGAATAATCAGACAGATTGAAACGAGGAAGAACGTGAACCGGACCATCAGCCCGTGAGCCAAAGAAGCTCTACGAGGCTCCACAAGCAGCCGTTGTTTATCCTGTGCAGACAGTGGCACCACCTGAGAAAGCAGCCACTTCTCAGGGCTTTAAAAAAAATACTTCCCTAAAATCAGCACAGCACAAGTCAGCATAACGGCTGTCACCTGCTAGCTGTTGGGACTGTTCTGAAGCCTTTTTCCATGTTCAAAAAGGTTGTTTCAAGCACACTAAAGCAAGAAACACCAATGAGGGAAAATCACACGCTGTATATGGCCACAAGGCGTTCAGAGGAGGGAGGAATCAAGCTCTCCCAACCTGCACAGTTCCCTGCCAGACAAATGACAATGACAGGGATTGAAATTAAAAGAGAAGGGACACAATGCCCTTTTCACTTAACTTCAAGGGCAAGTTCTTTTGGTTCGCAGCAACATTTGCCAACCCCTCACCCAGGATTCTCCCCAGGGATGCAGGAGACATTTCCAGCCTCTCAAAGGAGCCCACAGAATGGCTTTAGAAATAGAACTAACCTTCTGCAAGGTGAGAAGTCTGCCTTCATTATTTGTCTTAGGGAGAAAAGAGAACTACAGGAAGCAAGACTCGAAATACACCACAAAGGACACCGACTACAAACTGAATTCATGACTCTGAACACCAAAGAACACATCTGCTCTGCATTCATTCAGCCAGCATTTATTAAACTATTACCCACCAGACACTGTGGGACTCACGGGGAAGTTAGATGGATAATTCTGGATCTGCGCCCTTGAGGAGCTCATGTGGGAAAGACAGACACTGAACAAACAGTTGCAACACCTTGGACTAGCACTGTGCCAGAGGGAGGCATGGAGTAACCTGGGAACGAACTGGGGTTCAAGGACGGGGTGACCTTGCCAGATGGAGACGAGTGGAGTTAGGACCAGAAATGATGTTGTTGGAAGCCCAGAAATATGAGTTCCAGCCACACCTTGAGGCTCACCTCTTCCTTCCTCGGTGCCTTATGAGAATGCCTTCCCTGCCCCTCAAGGCTGGAGGCCAGGGCAAAGCTTCCCACCAAGATGTGGGAAACCATTCTGAGAAATTTTAAGAAAAATACCCAAATCATTACATTTGAGAGCGATTTCATATTAGCTGAACTTTTGTCCAAATCAACATGATTCCATCTGGCACCATTTTTGTTACTGATCAAGACTGACTTATTTTTTGTTTAAGTACCTGACTCCCTAAAGATCTTCAAGTGTATTTCTGCCTTTGAATCAATTAAGAAGGACTGACTGAATACCTCCCATATCCTGTTTGACATCTATAAATACATCTTCAAATGCACCACTAAGCAAGAGTGTATCAATGACACCCATCTTCTGGTTTTCCTTTTCACTTCTATAGCTTTGGTACTCGATAAGTAAGTGCAATTTCTTCTTCAAGAAAATATTTAGCCAATCATACTTCTCTGTGCTTTTATCTTTTGTGTAAAGAGCCTAATTTGCAGTAGAAATAGGGACCAGGGCATTTGACAAGAGAAGCAAATGTTACACTTGAGGACTGGGGTTTCACCATCTCCAGTAAATGAACTCACAAGCTAATGTGGAAAGTTGGGCATTTGTTATGCTTCCAACAGTGACAGATTTGAGAGAGCCAGTTGGCAAGTGGCACCCACAAGAAGTCAGCAATTTGGGTGGCCCAGGCTCAACCACAGGGCAGAGCCTGCACCGTCCTCCCTGCCCACGTCTGACGTCGGTCCTCTTGCAGCGTGTCACGGGAGTGAGGACCAGCGCTCCGAGGGCTCCATGACGACACTCTGACTCACGCCGCCCCCTTTCTGGTCTGAGTTATAGCTGGGCTGTCTTTTTCTTTAAGGGGACAAAAGAGAAAGAGTGCCAAGATTACTGGTGCATTAAATGATTGAGAAATGTTTGCCATTTAAAGCCGTTTCACTTCCTGCCCGACACCACAAAGAAGCTATTTAACGGAGTTGGCCTTTGCTCTTCTTAATGCCACTAGGTGTCTGGCTCCTTTTGCCCATTTTCTATTTTCTCAAAATTGGGTCTGGTCGTGAAATGCTTGATTCCTATTGCTTAACCAGTTGTATTGCAACTTGGGGGAAACGTCAAGGGGTGCCCAGGAGCCAGAGTGGAGGGCTGGAGCCTCGGAGGACGGCTGAGTGGGAGCAGGGCCCACGGCCTCACCCTGCCTAAGGGGCCTGGCTGCCATAAGCCACCCCAGCTGAGCCCTCAGGCCCTGGAGGGACCACGAACAGTTACAGACTCCCAGAGCAAGGGCCACCCTCATTTGGCATGTGCCCCTGCTTACTAGGCCCTGGGTTCAGCATGTGACTTTCCTCAGCTTTAGCCAAAAAGAGAAAACCATGAATTGCTTTGAGACCCCAAAGATAGTGCCCGTAACAGCAAATCCATGCCACAAGAATCCCATCACTGGGACACAGCAAACTCAGGACCAACACTGCCCTGGCCAAACTGTCTACTGATACTAAAATCTAAGTTCTCCGTGTGACTTAGAGCAGTAGTCCCCAAGCTTTTTAGCACCAGCGACTGGTTTCATGGAAGACAATTTTGCCATAGACTGGGGGGCAGAGCTCAGGGCATGATGCGAGTGATGGGGAGCGGCTGTAAATACAGACAAAGCTTCGCTTCCTCACCCGCCACTCACCTCCTGCTGTGTGACCCGGTTCCTGAGTTTCATGGAAGACAATTTTTCCATGGACGGAAGCAGAGGAAGCAGTGCTCAGGCAGTGATGTGCTGCCTGGTTCTAACAGGCCACAGACTGGGAACAGCTGGCAGCCCGAGGGTTGGGGACCACAGACTTACAGAATACCTGGTTTAGAATATAGCTCTGCTTCGTAGGTGCTTACTATGTGCCAGGTACTGGGTACACTTGCTCATTTAGTCTTCTCAGCACCCTGCAAGCTAGATGTTGCCGTCCCTCTTTACAGTTGAGGAACAGAGACGCAAAGAGGCTCAGAGATTTTATCTGGGTCAGCTGCTAATACAGGGGTGAGAATGATTACTATGCACCCTGTTCCAGAGCTTTCTGGTCCACCCTCCACTACTTACCCTTAAGAAAGACACATTTGTAGCAGTGTGGCCTTATTTATTCACTCAGCAAGTATTTATTAAGGGCCCACTGTTTGCAGGCCCTGGAAATAGAGAAAGGAGCAGAATGGTGTCTGTCCTCCAGAAGTGTGCTCTGCAACACGGCTCCACTAGGCACATGTGGCTACTGAGCACGTGGAATGTGACCAGTCTGAACTGAGATGTGTGAAGTGTAAAAATACACACCAGATTTCAAAGACTTAGCATGAAAAAAAGGGGAAAATATCTCAATAATTTTCCTATTGAGTATATGTTGAAATGATATTTTAAATATACCGGATTAACTAAAATATAGTTTTGAATTAATTTCATGCATTTCTTTTTAGTTTTTAAAATGAGGCTACTGGACAGTGTAAAGCTGCGTGCGTGGCTCACGCCGCTCTGCAGGCACGCACCTGGTGAGGATGACGAGGGAGCAGAGCTGTCCCTAGGACACAGGCAGGCCCAGAAAGTGAAGGAGACACGAGGAGAGGCCCCGGGAAAGCAAGGGAATGTTGTTTTCCTTAGCGGGGGCTTTAGGAACTCAAATAGGAAAGGGGAGCCCTGATAAGAAATCAGTGGTCTGGGTGACTGATCACGTAATCTGCCACACTCTCCGGCCTCCACTGGACAGACTTGAGAACCACCCGACAAAGTTACAGGACTGGCTTGATCGTGGAACAAATGCTGGCCCAAAACGGCTGCCGGATGCAGCTCCGGCTACAGCCTCGGCTCAGATGTGAGCTCCGTCTGGCTTTCACTTTGGTCTTGGCTTTGTTTGTATCAGAAAATATTCCAGACCCCAAACCTTCTTCTATACTTCCAGGAGAAGTTCTAAACCCATTTGCCTTATTTTTATAAACCTCCAAATCTCTTTGCAGATGGTGACATACACTCTTTGTCGCCAACTCCATGTCCGTTCCTCCTCTGTCTCTTGCTGGAAGCAGCTGGCTTTGGCTCAGAACCGCCCAGGGCCCAGCCCAGGGGAGGGACCGTGGCTGGTCTAAGCCAGACCTGGCACCTTCCTGGTAGCTAGGGACGTGTGTCACCCTGTTCTGACCATGACTGCTTTGGGGCCAGTGTCTAGAAACATTGTTTTCTTAATAAAAGGGGACAGAGCAAGGCTTGAAATGTCTCGCCTGCCCCAACCATCTCCACCCTGCCTCTGATGTGACAGCCAGGGAGGGAACAGCACCCTGCAACCATGAGGGAATTCTAAGAAAACAGCAGAAGCTCGGCGCTAATATGGTTGAGCTTGTGACTGAGCACCGATAACCACTTATCTCCAGTCTTCCTGTTAGGTGAGGAAAAATAAACCCCTCATTATTTAAAGCAGTAGTCAAATAGCCACATAAACTACTACGTGCAGCCTGTGACATTCCCTAAGAACCAAACATGAAAAGGGGAAAACAGTTTGTCCAAAAATGTAGACTACTGCAGAGAACATCCCTGCCCCCGTCACTCCTTGCCTAACAGCCCATTTTAATTATAACCCCGGGGAGCTCTGTGGGTTCATTCCCTTTGTGTGTTACTGTGTCCATTTGAGAGATGGGAAAATTAAGGGTTCAAACTAGTACTTACGGTTAAAGAACTACGTGAATTTCACAGTGAGAGTGAAGGTTTCCCTTCACCCATGCAACGTGTATCATTTTTTCACCCATCAATCATGTATAGGAAATTACAGAGGATAATTTATTGCTCCAAAACAATATAAAAGATACAGTTGCTATCTGTCCTCAGTAGCTTAAAAACAGATATTTCTTGTTTTAAGAAAACGCCTTCCTCTTCCTCCCCAGACACTGTCTGGCTGCCAACCCGATGGCAAGTCCCCCTCATGCCTCACTGTCCAAAGCCCAGTTTCGTTCAGGTAAAGACAGCCATAGGCTTGGGGTGACCAGGCCCTCCCTGACGCTAGGGAGTAAGTCCATGTTAGTCCAAGCGGATCATAGCATTTCCCTTCCCCTTGATGAGACAGGTTTAGGAAAAAACATGCGACATAATTCTGGCCAGCAAGCTGAGAGGAAGCCTGCCTTCCTCTGAAAAGAGGGCATCACCGTGAGCCAGGCTGCAGGAACCACAGATCTGACCCGTAGTCACTCAGCGCCGAGATGCCCACGCTTTGCTCCCACAGGAGTCCGGGTCCATTCCAAGTGGCTGGACACAGAGGTGGGACACAGGAAGCTCCGCTCCATGCGGCTATTCAGAGATCCGGGCCCAGGCTAGGCCATCTTCAGCACGTGGCTTCCAGAGTCACCCTGAGGGTCACACCCAGTTAGCCAAAGAGGGAAAAAGCCTGGCCTGCTTTCTTTGACAGCATCTTCTAGAAGTACAACTTAATGGTCTCAGGAACAGTTGCATTGTTGTTGGATGACAGCAGCAAAAGGTCACCACATAACCCTCTGCTAAAATTGACAATTCTCTGTACCACGTGAACCAAGCCCAGGTGTGTGTTTTAAAGCCTCATGCGCGGAGATGCTACTGGGCTGGGCATGCAGACGGCACTCACATTCCATCAAGCTGACTCAGCGTGGCCATGCCTGACTGCAGGGGCCCTGGGAGGTATGGTCTGGCTGTGTGTCCAGAAAGAAAAAGACACAGCCTTGGTGGAAAATGAAAATACAGAGCACCATGGTCATGATTACCAAGAATTTCATGACGGGCAGTTGAGCATTAAATCAGTGCAGGACCCTTCTTGGCTCGGGTCCTGGGCCTCTGCACTGGTTCAACTCCGAATTGGGCCCTGGACAGAGGAGGCGATATTGTATGGTGGGCAACACCCTCTCCTCCTTTCCTGGTGCCCGCGTACCTACAGCCCGTGCCACCTGCTTTCCCTTTGCGTCTGTTTTACGTCATCTTTCTTCGCAGCCCCTTGTGGTCAGGAACCACATCACATGCCTGAGAGCACTCCGGCACTTTGGGTGGCTAAACGTATCACTTAATCAAATTGATTCTAAACGTTCAGAGAAACAATTTCACAACACAAAAGAAAGCACACAGATTTAAAGGTTTGATGTGGCTTTGACAAAAGCAACTAAAATCAGTTTAGCAAATCAGGTTAAATTTGCGGCCTGCTTTCCTTGACAGCGTCTCCTAAAAGTGCAGCTTAATGACTCCATGAACAGTTGCGTTTTTATTGGATGATAGTAGTTACAGTGCACAAAATAACACTCCGCTGAAATCGAGAATTCTTTGGCACCACCTGAACCGAGCTCATTTGTGTGTTTTAAAACAATTTGCGTTTGGCCTCGTGCTACGTCGTTCTCACCTGCATGGCCCTGATGGCGCCAGCATGGGATGATTCTGCAGTGACGAGCGCTCCCGTAGCCGCGGCCTGCAAGCCCCATCCCACAGACGCCCTCCTTTCTAGCCAGATCACCTAACAGCGCCACAGAGGGCTCCTGAAGGGGGTACAGGAGGGGGCATACCGGGCAGCTTCCAAGCACTTAGAATCCAGAAAGAGGAGACCCGCGGGCACGGGCCACACAGGCTCTGAGCTTCCAGGAGGACACCGGCTTCATGTGCATCTGTTCATCACATGGCAATGATGATGATGGTGGTGATGACGGCCTCCTCTCAAGTTTATCATTCCCTTACTGAGAGGAGAAAATTTGTGCTTGCAGCTACTTATTGCCTTTTCCTCTCAGCAAATGTGCCTGGACGTGGGGTCCCTGGAGGAGGCTGCGGCCCAGCCCTGTGCCTGCAAGGAGAGTGGACAGGCAGGGTGCTCCCTGCTGCTGTGAACGAGGACAGCCACGCACTCCTGCCAGGGTGCAGGGGCGCAGCTCCCTTCCTGCCATCCCGCCTCTTTCTCAGAACCAAGAGACACCCCAGACCCTAGCCAGCAGACACCCAGTAGGTACCACTCCTGCTCATAAATTAGTCTACAGCTTCTAGAAGTGCGTGCGGAAAATGATCTCGGATCCATTTACCAGATGGGAAAACACACACACACACAGACCCACACCGCACATACACACGCGTGCACACAGCAAACGCAGGGCGTTCGCTGCATATCAGGGACAACGTTAGCTCCTTGCAGGCATCCTCTCACTACAGTCCTGCGAGTGGTATCCTCATCCTGATTTTACAGATGACGTAACTAAGACTCTTCAGGTCTGCCCAGGTCAACGACTTTTAAGTCTCGAGGCTGGGATGCCAGCACAGACCGAATCTTACCCACTGCTGTCCACTACCCAGGACACCAGACCGGGGGCACAGGCAGAGGCCGGGAGGAGCCCGGAGACTCGCGCACAGCCAGCGCATCCTACTTTGGGGCACCGGTGTGTGGGGGCCAGTGGCTGTCTGGGGCTCGGGGCTCAGGGCTCACGCTCACACGGGCCTGCCCGTCTGCCCCTGGCCACCTCCACGTTGCGCCCCGGGAAGTCTGCAGCGCCAGACTGGGGAGCCGGCTTGGGAGGCCCCGCAAAGGAGACCTGGAACGACACGTCCTGCATTCCCAGTTGCAGAAGTATCTTGTTGAGTTTCTGGTAACTTCTGTTGCTTGAATCACTTTAAAGTATTTTTTTAGGTCATACATGGTCATAGACACTTAAGGGAAAGCAGAATACTGTGAAAAAGAAAATGAAAATTAACTGTAATTGTCTCTTTGCCCAGCTATAGCCACTCCTCGTATCTTGGTGCATTCTTTCTGGCATACGTATGAGTGTGTATGTGTCTATGTGTGTGTGTATGTATATATATGTGTCTTGTATAGACATATGTTTTTACCCAATGGGATTACACTCTATCTACAATTTCATATCTAATAGTTTAAACCTAACATTAGAACATTAACATCTTCCTATATCATTAACTACTCTTCATGTGATTTTACTGGCTTTAAAATGTTTTATTATGTGTTTGTAAACACCAGAATTTAGTTATTTATTCCTCTATTTTGGACATTAAGGTTGTTAATTTTTAATTCTACACATACATTAGTGAGATAAATTTTAAAATGAAAATCCTTGAACATAGATCTTGATGAACCTATCCAAATACTTCCTGAGAATGAAGTCCTAAAACTTAAAATGCTGAGTAAAAGGCTGTGAACATTTTTAAGGCTCTTGATCAATATTGCCAAATTGCTCTCTAGGAAGGCATTACCAAGTTATGCTATCTTTGTTGGTTGCTTAATGAGCTTGTTTTGGATTTTATATATGTAGCAGGGAATTTCAGCTGGCAGAGCTAAGATCTAGACTGCCACACCCTCCCTCAAACACAAACCTCAGTATCTGTCTGTATCCAGGTACACAAGGGAGTTTTTATCTTGTAATAAGGAGAGTAGAGGGGGTGTTGAATGCAGAAAGGGCCAGGGGGAGAACAGAGGGTCTATGGTATCTCCTCCCACTGGCCCCATCTTCATGGACATGGGTTGGGGAGCCCGCTGGATAGCAGAGCTGCTCCAGATCTAGGGACCCCTGGGAAAAGCCCATTCGTCTGTCTCTGCAGGAAGCCTTGCACCCTTCAGCCCCCTGAAGTTGGGATATTTGGGGAGCCCTTGACTGCAGCACCCTGCCTGGGACAGTGAGACACCTGCTTCTTTATTCACAGGAAGCAGCCTTGGTTAGGAAAGTGGCAATGACTCCCAGTAACCCGGAGCATTCTGGAAGGAGGCTCATATTATCCCTCCAGTGGCAGCTCCAAGCCAATAGAAAACTGAATTCAATATTCATAATTTTTAAGCATTAATTGTTTTCTCCTGGCTGGAATCCATTCATCCATTTGTCCTCAGGAGGGAGGCCGAGCCGCACACTTGTGGCTTGTGGCTTCCTTAGCTCCATTAACCTAAGCTGGGGAGAAACGGCAGTGGGGCGGGGCAGCCATCAAATCTCAAATCTGACTCCCTGTTCCCAGCCCAGGGTGCCAAACAAAACTGCGACCACGCTCCGCGCTCGTATGTGTCTAACAGCTTAAGCTGGGGGCTGGCTGAGAGCGTCATCGCTTAGCAGCTACAAGAACAGTGTGAGCGTCACAGTAAATTACACAGAGGGAGTACGAGTTTAGCAAAATTAAGAATAGTGCTTTAATTTACACTTCCCTAAAAATATAATTGTTTATTTAAGAAGCTTTTTGCCTTGTTAACAGAAATTAGCAAATGAAAGTGTATTTCGACTCCATGAAGGCATTGAAAGTTCACAAATCTAACATAACAGAGACAAATTCTCATCAATACTTTGATTTATGAAGGTCTGAAATCAAGGTATAAGAGTTTTTTCATAAAGTTCAGGGCTTTGAGAAACTTGCTGCGGAAGAGAAGTCCAAATGGCCACGGTGCATTTACCATCATCTGCTTGTTTTTGGCTCCATAAACACCGGTCAGCACTTCCCCCATGTCCTCCACCCACTCATCCAACATTCTAATAGTAATAACAACAATAATAATAAATAGTTATTGATTATCAAGCGCTTATTACTTGAATGTCTTAGCTCATTTAAGGCTTACATGTCTGTGATGTGGGAAATATTGTTTTTCCCATGCAGGTGATTGAACTATGGTAAGAACTCTGAACGTGAGATCTACCCTCTTAACAAATGTGTTAAGTACACAGTGCGCATTGTCAACCAGGCACAGTGTCAGACCGCAGATCCCCAGAGCTGATTCCTCTTGCCTGCCTGAGACTTTATGCCCATTGACTAGCCTCCTCTTTCTACCAGCTGGTAATCAAAACTTTCTCTCTTTGATTCTATGACTTTGACTCTTTTAGAGACCTCCTATAAGTGGAGTCATGCAGTACTTGTCTTTCTGTTCCTGGCTGATGTCACTTAGCATAATTGTCCTCAAGGTTCATCCATGTCATTGCATATTGCAGAATTTCTTTCTTCTTTTTTAAAACTGAATAATATTCCATTATATGTATGGACCACACTTTCTTCATGCATTTGTCTGTCAGTGAACATTTATTTAGGTTGTTTCCAGGTCTTGGCTGTGTGGGCAATGCTATTAATCCCATTTCACAGATGAGACAACTGAGACTAAAAGAAGTCAAGTAACCCAGACTCAAACGTTTGGGAACTTGCTCAAACCAGGTCATGCCTAACCCCAACTCCTACGTGCTAATGCCTGACATGTGCAAAGCATTTGAAGCCACAAGATTAAGAGTTACTGGGTGCACATTTTATTTGACACACTTTACGCACAGCATCTAGAACCCAGTGACCTCATGTGACGGACACCCCCTTACATGGATCTTTGTGAGGGCAGCAAAGCAAGTCAGGAGGGAAGCCCAGATCCAGGCCAGGCGTCAGATTCCAAAGGCCTGTTTCTGCCACTCCAGGCTGTTCTTCTCCGTGCCTGCAAAGAACACCACCGGGGGGACTTCTAAAATGCCAAAACCCAGGCCTCACCCTAAGAGATTCTGAATCCTTTGGTCCAGGCCCGAACTTCTGAGTTATTTTTATAAAAACCCCTCGGGAGATTCTAACAGTTCCCGGGGCAGCCAGGGCTGACCACGCCGCGCTGCTCCTCCTGCTCCAGACGGAGCTTTACTCCACGCCTGCCAGGCCCCGGCCACGCAGAGCCTGAGAGCGCGCAGCCCGCTTCCTGCCCTTGGAGGCTGCCCGGCCAGTAGGGAATTGAGCGGTGACCAGGAAGCCACATCCGATAAGACACGTTTCCTGACGGGGCCAAGGAAGGTGGCAGGAGGGAGGTCTGGGCCAACGCGGTTTAGGGAGGGGATGAAACCGGCAGGAAAGAATTCCGTGGAAGAGGGGACATCCATGGTGAGAGAGAGTTCGCCAAAAGAAAAAGGGAGGAGAAAAACAAACCTGCCCCTCGGACATCTCCACGGCTCTTTATTGCTAGACAGGCTTTATGCAACCACCGCCCTGGACGGTCCCGCGGCCCTGCTCCAGGCGGGAGGGTGTGGCGTGCGCCCATCATCCTGGGAGCTGCAGCCTCACAGACGAGTTCAGTTCGGCCGGACTTGGAGAGCTCGATTCTCACTTCAGCTCTAAGAAGACGAAGGAGGATCTGGGTGAAGAATTGTTACAGATTTGCCATTCTAAGTGGGAAGCTCACCCAGCGAGGCTATGAGAGCCCAGATAATCTATTTCTTGGGCCATGAGTAACAGGGCAGCCTTCACGTCCCTGTTCCTCGTTCCTGGCGAGTGCCAGGCGGACTCGCGGGGGTCACGGGAAGCACCCTTTACACAGACCTGGTCCCGCTGTTGGAAAGAGCACTCTGGCGTCCGATCAGCTTCCCAAAGGCCAAATCCATCACCTACATTTCAATTCCCTTTTCTCATCAAATACCAGCAGTGAAACTGCCCGGCCCCGTCAGGACTCTGCAGCCAGGGATGCTGAGACCACAGGAACTGAGAAATAGGTCGGCCTGCGGGGTGCGAAGGTCGCTGTGTGGTTTCGTTTAACCAGGTTGCTGGAAAGCCCCCCTGCCCACAATTACCCCCTGAGTCACCATGTCGCCGTGGGGTGTAGCTGTTCGGTCTCTGACGCTCATTCCTGGGGTGAAACAGCAGTGTGGGGCAGGAGCACAGACTGTTGCTGAATCCAGATCCTTCGTTCATTAAAGAGCTCCCAGGGCCGTCCCAGTGCGTGAGCACAGGCAGCAAAGCTAAGGGATGCTCAGCCCCTGCCCTGGAGGAGCCCACTGACAAGTTGCTATGGTGGAAACAAGCCCCAGGCCCCTAGATGTGGAGTCAGAGGTGGCCCAGGAGCCCAGCGTGGAGCTGGAGGTGGCCTAGGTGGGGACAAGCATGGAGGGTCGCCTCAGGGCTGTGACACCTGAGCTGAGCTGAGGTTGAAGGATGACAAGGAGGAGAGAAAAGAGCGAGGTGCAGCTGTGGTGGGGGTGGGGAGCAGTGTGTCTAAAGACCTGGGGCAGCCAGGCCAGAACTCTCTGGGGGAGCCAGGAGGAAGGGGGGTGGGTTCTCTCTGAGCCCTCGTGCTATGCCAAGGAGGCAGAATTGTGCCCTCAGATGCTGGAGAAGTTTGGATGACCTTCTGGCAAAAGTGAAGCACCGTCAGTCGCGTGTTTCAGAAAGATCCCGCTCAGCAGCAGGGAGGATGCTGCTGGGGGCAGCCTGCAGCCCAGCAGCGAGGAGCCAGGGTGCCCTGGGGAAGACGGGCGGAAGGCACTGGCCGATGGGAGGGACACAGGCTCGGAGCAGGTGACTGGATGTGAGCAAGGAGGGAGGAGGGGGCCCCAGGATCACAGGAGATAATCATGGCTGCCATGTGGTGCCTGCTCCGCACCCGGCTAAACGCTTGACTACATCACCCTGTTATCTTCACAATTCCTTGCCCTAGTGGCTGTTATTGTCTCCACTTTGCAGATGAGGAAACCAAAGCACAAGCAGCTCAGACACAGAGCTAGGAAATGCCTTCTGAGGCCATCTGCTCCCAGGGTCCCCTCTTAACCACGGCCTGGAACATCCAGCCCAGGCTGGCTCTCAGTGGGCGGCTCGCACAGCAGTGTGGATGGTGCTGCCATCATGGGAAGGAGGATGCCAAGGGAGAAGACCTGAGCTGAGATACTGGCAGAACATCCAGGGCAGCGCTGCCCAGTGGAATTCTGTGCTATGTGCTAGAATATTCTCTAATTCTGTGCTGTCCAGTACAGTGAGCCACATATGACATTTGAAATATGGCTAGTGCAACTGAGATTAGGGCAGACCTAGGGTTTGCAGCCAGCGAGTATTGACTTTATGCATCTAAAGCTCAGGAAGGCTCCCGTGCTAGAGATTTCCGATTATCTTTCTCTTTGTCTCCACCTGGCAGCTCCAGGTACTGCCTGGCTGGTGTCACATGGCCCCACTTGGTAAGACAGCTAAGGCTCCGGGGTGCTAAATTAGGCCCCACATTCGTGTGTGGGGGACCAGGGCACAGCACAGGGAACCTGGTTCTGGAGACTGTGTGCTCAGCCACCCCTGCCCCACCATGTCTGCCATCAGGCAGGATGAGAACACAAGCCTCCGAGTTTGGGGACTGCCAGGCATAGGTGAAATCACAAAGGTGCATGAGATCACCCCAGGTGTGTGTAGAATATATGAAAAAGTACTGAAGACACAGTCATAGGGGCCAAGGAGAAGAGAAAGGGCTTTTAAGGGAGCTTGGAAGAAATACCCCCCAAAATAGGAGGAAAATCATCCTCTCATTCATTTTACTAAACCGTCCACTCACTCATTTTTAGCTAATGGAAGAGAGATAGCCTAGTCCTCAGGGAGTCCATGTTCAGGGGACCACATGACAAGGTGGAAGGAGACGCGGCCTGGGACACAGGCTGGTGCAGGACCAGAGCAGGGGCAAGGAAGCGAGCACTTGCCTCTGGCAGATGTGAGCAGGGAGGGCTTCCTGGAAGAGGAGACAGCAGCTGTTCTTAAAAGCCAACGCCCCTTGCACAGGAAAGTGGAATTATTCCCTTGAATAACTTAGGTGAATTCCAAGTGGAACAAAAAGTCAATATTGTGTTTTTAAGCTTTTAAAGGTGGTCTCAGTAAGGTAAATGCCTTACAGAGGAAAAACATGAAAAGTACCAGTAAGTGGTTTTCACAAGGTCATTATTTTTATTGAATCATAAAATATTGAGCAGTTCTGTTCTTATTTTTAAAAAGAAAAACTCCAGAGATGGATTAGAATGCCAAGTGAAGTTTGTTTGTTAGTTCCATTAAAATATTACCTGCCAGAGGAAAGAATGTGCTGTCATTATCTTCGGCGCCCAATGCATGCTAAATACCATCTACCTGCGACCAGTGGTTTATATTCCTTTCAACTGCTCGGTGCTGCTATTTCAACCGTTTCAGAGAAATAATTTTTAGCAACTTGAATTAGAGTTTAAAGAAATGAGACTTGGGCTCAAAGATAAATAGTATCACTGCCTCGATTTCATTGTTTCAAATACAAGATTTTATTTTGAGAAGAAAGTTTAATTAAGCAGAGGTGCCTCACTAAATCCTTTGACTTCAAAATCGTACTTTCTGCAAGATTTCACCTGTGAAATTCACAGCCTTTAATTATTGCCTCACATGTTAAAAGAGAGAACCTTTCTTCTGAATGGCTAATAACGTTATTATAAGAGGTAATTACAGATCAGATGTCTGTGTCGATAACACCAAAGCGTGTGGATGGCAATATTCTGGTTTTCGAATTTTGAAAGTAATTTGTTAGGGGAACACTTTCTCCCCTAAAACAATGTTGATGTTTTGGATTTGTTGTGGTTTTTATTTTTTCTGATTTTTTTTTCTTTTTAAGGGGGAAAAAGAGAAACATTTAGAAATTAGTCCTTTACTGGATGAATTTCTTCACTTCCCAGAAAGCAAGAAAACAATTGTTTCCTGTAATTGGACAGTTTGATTGGAGGCAGGTGGTGCCGAGCTGAGGCAACTGGAGCCACAAAGCCAATTTTGGCTTCGAGCACATTTCCTTTCGTTCTAAGCTCCCGCAGTACAACATGTAAATTGGCTCCACAAAAGCCGACTATAAATTTAGTTCCTGTTTCTCTAACAAGCACCTTATCAGCGATGAAAAGTTTTAGCAAACGGGGACAGTGTACAGAGCTGACATGATTACAAAGCTGCCCTGAGATACCCCAGCATTAATTTCTTGAGCATGTTCTTGCTGCTACAAAACAGGAATTTATGAGCAATTCTGGAAGCAATCATAAGCCATCATTTTAAAATATGGTGATATTTTCTTTTTCCAGGTTAATTGGCCTTTGCATTGGTCGTGTTGCATTATCTAGAGTTAATATTTGCTTTCAATATTTCTGAGTAACAGGCCAAATCAATATGATGTCGCAGATTTCAAACATCAGTCCTGAGAAGGGGCCAAAATTTGAGGCCTGGGGAATAAATAGGAGCCGTTTATTCTTCTCTACTGCTTGCCATCCCTCCTCTGAGTCCTTTCCTCATTTCCCTTCCCGAGTGCAGATTCATGTGTCTTACCCCCTTAGGGCAGCTGACAAGCAGCATTCCTCTTTTACAGATGGGGAAGCTGAGGCCCAGAGAGGTTAGCTACCTTGGCCAATGTCACACAGCAAGTCAGGAGCAGAGAAGAAGTGATGGGCCCAGACGCCGACTTCCCAGCTCACTGTTCCAATTATATACACGTTTAATAATTTCCTCGCAACTGTGGATCCATACCTGAAATCAGTCATTTATAGGAAACCTGGGGGTAAGAAAAGGCAGGAGGAAACTTACATGGTAACTCTCTCCAGTTTTCATCTTGTATACTCTACATATTAAATTGGTGACTTTGAAGGTCCAGCACATTTTATTATTAATTTCTGGCCATGCTTAAAAACTTAGAAATGTTTATTTAATGTCTAGGTGAGTTTTTAGCTTATTTATTTTTAGAACTTGAAAATAACCTTTTCTAGCCCCAATGGATTAGTGGCTGAAATGATAACTTCATCCTCAGATAAAGTTCATCTGTCAATCCACGTATTTGCACAGAATTATTTTACAAAAACAGAAGGCAGAGTTTGCCGAGCGCCTCAGAATTACAACACTCTCGTTTGCCAAGGGGATTACATCAAAGGAAATGCCACTTCCGAGCCAATGGATACCTGCGGTCCACAGTCTCAACTTCGTTCATGAAAGTCTCAGCATCCTAACGCTGGACGTCACCAGGAGACAAGGGATCTCCTCGTGTGGCGTGGATGCTTTTAATCCTTGGCTGAAGGTACTCTCTAAAGACACGCTAGTCTAAAATCGGGATGATTTCTCCCCCAGGCTGTTAGAGAAAGAGTTCTCCTGCCCCTTTGCATGTTGTAATTACCCTGCTCGGCCCAGAAGAGCAGCTTCACATGGCTGCTACCCCAGTGGCTGCTGGTGGCAGGCAGGGAGATAGAGAAGACACACGCACAAACACCATGAGCATTTTCTAAAAGGGTTTGCATGCTGATTAAACCTGCCAGGAGGCAGACTGAGTTTGCACAAGGAGTGCTGTTTGATAGATAACTCAGCAATCTTGGCAACACGACAGAACCAATATTTTTACAGAGGTGGCACCGTCTTAAACAATGTCCTCAGTGTGCAAGACACAGGCAGCCCTCCTGTTAGTATCCAGCAAGGGCGACTCTTGCCCTCACCTCCTCTGGACACACAGGCTGGTGAAGGAGTTGGGAATGGGGGTGAGGGAGCAGGGGTGGACGGGACACGGAGGGGAACAGGAAAGCCATTTTAACGATTGCTTTCAATAACGCAGCTACCTCCCTCCACTTGGCACAGACCTGGCCAGGCCAGGTTAAAACGGGTTGCAGTGATCAGCTGGAACCCGCCCCTCCACTCTGTGTGTTTTTCCTGCACAGCCCTCGGTTTAACCCAGCCTGTAGCACGTCGTGTTTGTCCTCAGTCAGATCCAAGACCAGCCGCGGTCGCGGCACCTCCACCGTCAAGCGCAGTGTCGGGTCAGCAGTGTCAGCGCTGCCGGGCTCCTCCTCTCTTCTCCGGCCGATCACCTTCTCTGGAAAGTTCCCACCTATCCCCCACGAGGGCTTTAGCACTCCTGCCCAAAATACTTTTCTCTTTGTATACCATCATTTCTTCCCAAAGGCTGTACTTTTTCCTAAAAAAAGAGAAAAGAAGGAATTCAAGCTTTTGACCATCCAATCCAGAGGGAAGGTTGTCAGAACTGGGTGGTCCATCTGGGGTAAGGTGGACACAGTCTCAGTCCCCCGGCAGCGCACGCACTGGAGGCGGGCAGCGAGCTGAGACGGGACTGTCCCCACAAAGCGGAACACCAGGGGAGAGGCTCCCGAGACAGGGGTTCCGTGTGCCCACTGCAATAGCTTCCTGGGGCTGCCACAGCAAGGTACCCACGGCCGGGCACCTTCAGACACCAGAAACATATTCTCCCATGGTTCCGGAGGCCCAAAGTCCAAAATCAAGGTGTCAGCAGGGCCACGCTCCCTCGGGAACCTGCAGGAGAGAATCCTTCCTTGCCTCTTCCGGCGCCTGGCGGTGGCCAGCAGTCCTGGGCTTGCAGCCGCAGCGCCGCAGTCTCTGCCCCACCATCACGCAACATCTGCCCCGTGCTCTGTGTCTTCTCCTCCTCTTGAAAGGACACTTGTCATATTGCTGTCGGGTTTCCTACCCCAGTATGATCTCATCTCAACTAATTACGCTGCAACCCTATTTCTAAATCAGGTCACATTCTGCGGCACTCAGGGTTAGGACTCCCATATATCTTTTGGGGGGACCACAGTTCAGCCCCTAACACCCACCAAACCCCTCCAGCAGCTCCTCTGTGCTCAGAGAGGAGTTCACAGCCCATGGTCTCACTCCCGGGCCTCCCGAGAGTTGGCACCTTTCTGGATGCTCTCCTGTGCCCTCCCTCCTTCACAAGCCCCCTCTGCACTCGCTTACGCCCTTCCTCCCCCTGGGAATGCCCTTCCCCATCAACTCACAGCCTCCAGCTTCATCTGCAGAGAAACTGAGCTCCACACCCCTCACCTGTACTTTCAAGGGACTCACTGTGGTCTACTTTATATCATAATGATAAATAGCTTTGTTTCTCCCCTAGTCCTCTGCAAGCTCTTCAGGGTTTTGCCCTCCCTCCCGGTGCGTGTCAAGTCAGAGACGCTCAATAAATGTTTGATGCAGTCGGCAGATCTGGCACACACGTCACCTGCCATCCACGCTGACATCGCAGCTCCTGCTCCTCAGAAGGGAGAAGGGAGGCGAAGGGCACTCCGGAGTGCGGAGGGGCGGGAGGCACAGGAGGAGGAAGAAGATGGGACACTCCGACTTCCCCGCACCTGTGCTCACCACTAGAACCGTTGGCTACAACAGCAGCTGGCCGGCAGTGGGCGACCAACTCTTGTCCCCTCCCGGTCTGGTCACCATCAGAAGTAAGGAAGATGAAATGCCATCCCTGCAGTCAGAAATCACCGTCCGGTGGGGAGAAAAGCCCGGCAGACGAGGCCTGCACGCAGGAGCCTGGCATTGCCCTCCCCAAAGAGAGTGCGATGGGTCCCCTACAGATACCTGGCACAGCTTCCCAGTGCCTGGTCTGTCCTCCCATCAGGTTTCTGCCTGGACTTCTGATCCCACACCTTTCTGGGTGCCCAAATCCTGTCAATCCCCCAAGCCCAGTGAGCTCACCTGTTTCCCAGCGCTTCCCAGCAGCCTCGTGCAAAGTCATCATGCCTACTTCCGCCTCCTTGCTTCATGTGGCTCAAATCACAGATTGTCTCCTGTGGCTATTAACCGTTTGATGTAACCATGCCTTCCCCTCCAACCAGAATGCAAGGGTGTTGGCCATGGGCTGGAGCTGGGCCTCGTCCTCCGGGATCAGCTGTGAGTGAAGGACACGCCAGGGCTCCCAGCGCGTGAGCCCTCCCCAGACCAGGGCTTTCCCCGGGAGCACACCTCCCCAGGAAGCAGTCCTGCTCCGGCCCCATGTCCCCAGCTCCCTGTTTAGCATGGGTGGATTTCCAGCCGTGTCCTCAACAGAGCGAACACCCTCACCAAACAGGAGGCAGACGGCCCGGCCGGGTGGGCCGCTCCTTCCTGGTCTGGAAGCCTTCCCACTCCTTCCGAAGGGTCTGACTAGTCCACCAGACCCTGGGCACCACCGGATTCGGAAATTCCCAATGTCAGACTCTTCATCCCGTCAGGAGGTCATCTAAGTTTTTCTTCAATTTCTTCAGTGATGGGTTGTGCCCCACCCGTCAAGGCAGGTCATTCCATTCTAAGACAGTTCTAAGTGTTGGAGGGGAAGTACTGCTTATTGAGCTCTTGGCATACGTCAGCTAGTTTAGGTGCCTCCAGGTATATTTCCTCTTTAATCCACACACCTACCTTGTGAATTATATTGTATTACCATCTCCACCGAAGAAGACAAAACCAAAGCTCAGAAGAATTAAGGCGACCCAAGTCTCACATGGACACATGATGTGGTCAGAGGTAGCATGTCTTTGGGCAGCTCCTCCAGCCTCACCTCAAAGTGGGCATAAGGATAGAGACCACATCCCACATCAGGCAAAGGCTAAACAAGGAGGATGCAAAGCTCCTGGCACGGAGGGAATGTTCAAACGCTAGTTCTTTTCCCCCTGATTGCATGCACTTTAGAGGCTGGCAATTCTTGGCTATCCATGACAATCTTCTGTCCCAAGTTAATAGTCTTGATACAGTATTCAACAGGGATCTAGAGGCACATACCGTACCCTTGTTAAAGCTATATAGCACTTCATCTTTTTAAATATTCAATTTCTTCTGCATAACTTTTACCTCATTTCCATTTAGTTTATTTCTGCATTTAACTTTCTGGTTTTCATAAATCCCACAATGTTTAGGATAATTTCATCCCCACTGATATATAGAATGCCAGGCCCAGCAGGAGAGACATTGGGGACCTTCATTCATCTCACCCTGCCGTAGACATGCCCTTACTTTCAACAAGGGGTCATGGCCCATATTTTGACAAATTATCTACCACCATGCCTTCTCCTTCCACTAAGAGGTCCATAGAGAAGTGGTTAATAGTGTACATCCTAGAATCGGGTCTCCTGGAAACAGATCCCAGCTTTGTCTTTTCTCAGCCACATGCAAGTCTCTTAACATCTTTAACTTAGGATTCTCATCAGTAAAATGGCAAGTAATGGTCCCTAACTTGTGAGTTTCTCCTGGGAACTAAATATCATACAAGCTTGGCACACGGTCAGCAGTCAAAATATTGTAGCTCTTGATATTCTTTTCCTTTACAATTCGCATAATCTGTAGCACCTGCACATTTTGGTAGAGCATCAAGGGGAGGTCTGGAAGTACCAGAAAGAGAAAAGCCAAGTGGTGCCCCATGCTCAGCACACAGACCCCGGCGAGGCGGCCCTTGTCACTCCTGATGGAGGAGTCCCCAGTTCAGACCACGCACTGATTTGGGAAAGCACAGCTCCTGTCGCACGAGTCAGAGGAGACAGGAGGGGAACGCCGTGAGCAGCAAGCGGCTCAGCTGCCGTCTGGAAATTAACACATGCTGCACAGTCTTGGCACAGCCACCGAAGAGCCTCTGCGGTCCCCTCCGGGCCTGCGAGCTGTGAGGGAGGTTTCTTTGAGCCTCAGGGCTCCAGGCTGGCCTCAGCATCCAGGAGTAGAACTTGGTGCTGAGGGACCCGCCCTGGGCCAGCCAGCAACCCCAAGCCTCACCCCCTTGCTCCCCTGAGTCACCTGCTGCCACACGGCTGCCTCGGGAGCCCAGCCTCACATCCCTGCAGGTTCAGTCCACTGTGGAAAGGCCCTTGCCATGCATGGGGCTCCCATGATGTTGTCCTTTGCACAGCACGTCTCTTACAGGTGGCCCTGATGTGCCCCATGTGGCCTTTGAGAGGAGTCCCAGCTGTCCCTGTGCTCCCTAGTACCCGCGCCCACTGTGACAGCCTCACCCAACTGCATCATCCTCGCTCCCTCCCTGCAGCATCTCCTCTGGACACAGAAGCCCCTAGCAGCAGGGGCCACATCTTCTAATTCATGCATTTTGTCCAACGTAGACATTGCATAAATGAGCAAAGAAACGAAGGGAGGGAAGGCAGGAGGGTGCGAATGAAATAGAGTTTCACAGAAGGTGTGTCTGCCCTCCTGCCTGCGCCCCTCGCTGGTTGCATGCCTCCCGGTCATTGATTCCTCACCAGCCACGGGCTTCAACCCACCACCTGCGCTTCTTCCTTTTCCTCTGCCACTGAGGGAGGAGACTGGTTAGGAGAGTTTTTACCTTAGTATATATAACCAGAGAAAGGAGTTACTGCTCACTTCCAAGGGCTTCTTGACATAATCCCTTGGCAAACAGTGTGTTGGGAGCCACGAGTAACAAAACAGCGAAGCTGTGTACTCAGGCCAGGCAAGCAGACCTTGAAGTGAGTTGCTAGAACTGGAACACATAGGTAGCTGTGGCTCAGATTTCAGCTGGGTTGAGGAGGTGGACAGGAACATGGGTTCCCAGGACTAAACTCCTGAGCCCTAGGTGCTGCACACCTGAGTCCGAGGGCAATGCACCTAGGTCCCAGGGTGCTGCACACCTGAGTCCCAGGGCAGTGTACCCGCATCCCAGGGTGCTGCACACCTCAGTCCCGGGATGTTGTGCCCCTGATCTGGGGGTTGTCCCTCTTGAGTGCGAGGTGCTGCAGGCTCAATGCCTGCCCGACAACAAGCCTCTTAGCCAGAAAACTCACATTTCAGAGTCTGACAGTCAGTGGAGGGTTGTCACAACCCTTCCTCTTTTGATTCTCACCACAGTTCTGTGAGCTATTGCTGTTACTTCCATTTTACGTAAGAAGAAACTGAAGCCCAGGGAGCTCAAGCAACTTACTTTCCCAAAATCACCTGTCAGTGGGTGACAAAGCCAGGACTCAAGCCCAGGCCTTCAGACTCCAGGCCCCACATCCTGTCTGCCTGAGCCGCTCACCCTACAGGTGGGAATGTAAGTCAGCACACACTTTGAAAAATGGGTATAGCCATATATATCCAAAGGATTGGAAATGAATATATTCTACACTGTGACCTGTTCAGTACCTTCTGGGAAGCCGTCCAAATGAAATATTCCAGAATATGGGGGGAAAAAACTTCATGCACAAAGATGTTCATTGCTTTATTACTTACTGAGAATACACTGTATTCTGAAAACTTGGAAAACATCTAAATATCCAATAATAGGGAAATTGAAATACATTAAACTAAATACATTTAACTATGCATTTATTAAAAAGACATTATTTAGTGAAAATGTGAAAAGATGCATTATAACTTTAAATGAGGACGGAGGACTCCAGAACTGGATGTGTATTATTGTTCTACAGGTTGATGTGAAACCATTCACACAGCACCAACTGCAAGCCAAGCTCCGTGCAGCATCAGGGCAAAACGGAGAAGGAGGAGCACTTAGATCCTGTCCCGTGGATGTCCCGTGGAGCCGATGAGCAATGGGTGAGTGCAAGCGTGTGAGAGAACTAACGCGCGGGAAGAGATAGACCGAAACAAAATACACCAAAAAGTAATAGCAGTTAATTTCTGGTTGTGAAAATATAGACAGTTTCTTGTTTCTCTCTTCTTTTTGCTCTTTTGCATTTTCAAATATTCAGCAATGGCTAAGTGTCACTATTTTATTTTCTTAAAGTCGTTCTCCCTCCTGCACCTCCTCACCTGGTCCACATCCAAGGCTTGTGGAGAGACTGCAGGTGCCAGGCCGTGGGCACCTCTCCAGTCGCTGTTAGGTAGCCCAGAGCCTGACCGGTCAGGGAATTAAGCAAACGTCCCTGGCGCAGCAGCCCGGGTGAAGAGGGCTCCGCTTTGCACAGGACAGATGTGAACGTGAACCTCAGTCAGCCACTTCCCTGCTGTCCTCCAGGCCCTCTGCCTTCCATTTGCTCTCCTGTGGGATGAGCACCCCTCCCCCTCCCCCACAGAGTGATGTGGATACCACAGATGCAGTGGTACACACAATAGGCGCCCACTTAATAAAGGTTATTATTTATGGAACTTGAGTGAACCCAAGTCACCTTCAGCAGCCGTCCTCATCCAAGCATTCTGCCCCTGCTTCCATTTGACAATGTCCCCAAGCCCGTGTAACTGACCATCTCTGCAGAGTGATGCTAGGGCACTGGATGGTGACGAGGATCTGTAAAGTGGCATCCACGTGGCCTGGGAGTGGCCGTGTCTCCCCCCAAGAGAAAGACTCCAGAGCAAGCCCCTCATGGACGCCCCCTCCCTGGACCGCGCTGTGTGGAGAGACCCAGGCTGAGGCTGCCTGGTCCAGGAGGGGCTGTGCTCCACCATCCACGCCCGGCACCTTCCCAGGAAAGCTGCGACGCCCCGCCAGCCCCGCTCCTCTCTCTCCTCTCTGCCCATCACCTCGGTGGCTGGAAGAAAGCACGCATGTAATTGGCACCACAGTCTGCAGTGGAACGTGGACAATGCCAGTGATGAGGGTAATTTCCAGATGATTCAAGATAAGACAGCCACGTCTCTGTCTGACCCTGGTCATCATTTTCTCACAATGGGCGCGTGATAACCTTAGCTGCATCTGATAGCTGCTCCGACAGCAAGGAAGGAACAAAGCGAATGAACCCAAACAAGCAGAAGACATTAGGGCTTAAATGAGTTGCTGTGTCTGCGCTAGGCGTTTCTAAATCTGAAAAGAATCTCTCTCCTCCCTTTCCCGTTCCCCAAAAGAGTACAATCTAGTGAAAAAAACCTGGGGAGAGGCGTGCGCGCCTGGGGCAGGGCGCCTCCCCCCAGGCCTGGTTCTGTTCTAACTTCCCTTGAGCGCCACCGAGAAGAACCAGGAACGCAGGCGCCCCTCCGTCTGCCAGCTCTGGCCGCGGTGAGACCGTGGCCAATTTTCTTTTCATGTTTCCAACACTACTGAACAAGCCGCCGTGCTGTCTGTCGTGTTTATCATACCTCCTCACCGAGCAAAACCTGCCAGCCATGTGGGGTTCCGTGGGGCACGAACCCGCCAGCCCGCCACAGAGGGGTCTGCAGTATGTGTGGAGACCCAGGAGGCAGCGTGTCTCCTCCGTCTCCTGTGTGGACAAGCGCCAGTTCCAAGTCCTCAGGGCCCAGAAAGCTCGCAAGCCTCAATCTCATTTGTTCAGCTCCGATCTATGACCCGTGGAAGGTGCATGAATCCACAGTAACCAGCAGAAAAACGTCTGTACACTGGCGTTTTCCATCTATGGAAATCCACGCCATGCCATTGTCGCCAGAAGTCCAAGATGAAGCTGTCGGCGGGGCTGCTTTCTTCCGAGGCCGCTCTCCGTAGTTTGTAGCTGCCATCCTCTCCCTGCATCTTCGCTCGTCTTCCTCTGTGCATGTCTGTGTCCTGATCCCTGTTCTTATAAAGACACCAGTCATACCAGATCGATGACCTCATTTTAACTTAATTAGCCTCTTTAAAGACCTAAGTCTTATATCTCCAAATACATCACATTCTAAGGTACTGGGAGTAAGGACTTCTCAGATGAATTTGGGGGCACACAGCTCAGCCCGTGACATCCAAACTATTTCACAGAGGAGCCAGCTGAGGCCCAGAAGGCCAGTGGCTTTTCCTAGATTTCAGAGCAAACTGGTGTTAGAGGCCAGAGTGGCGTGCCCGTCCCCTGAGCCCGACGCCTCTCCTCTCCGCGGTTCCTGGAGCCGTGCTCGCAGCAGCTGCAGTCACGCCCCGGGCTGAGCTGAGTTCCTATCTATCTGCTCACCTGTGGAAAAGCATCAGATTTAAAGACAAAAACCTCGTGGATCAGATTCACTTGCCGGCTGGGCAGCCCCTGACAACTCACGTAAACTCCCAAGGCCTGAACACCCTCATCTGCAAGATGGGAAGGTTAATCCTACATTCATAAGCCTGCAGTCTGTAGTGTCTGCAGAGGGGTGCAGCCGGGGATGAGGACAGGGTGGGAGGGCGCCCAGGCAAGCAAGAGTATGAACAGGGCTCTCAGACAGCATGGAAACTGGCCAAGAACATACTTTATACATGCTTTGGAAGTTTAACTTTATGGCAGTAGTCTAAATTAAACCACAGATGATGAACCCCAAATTCGGTTGGCCTCTTGGGTTTCTATATTGTTTGTGAGAAAAAAATAGACTGTTATTTTTCTAGAGTATTCATGACTACAGAGTCCCCAAACGATAGACATGCCCCTGAGTGGGCCCAGCGGCCAGCTTTCCCTGTCCTCTGTGTGTCACCTGTCGAGGAGTGAGGCCCCCAACATTCTAGAAGACAGAGAATTCCCAGGGTTCCGGATCCTGGTGCCATATTGGCTCGTGGTGTGCAAACTCTCTCTCAGGACTCCTGTTGCTCACCTATAAAGTCAGGGGAAGAAGAATGTCTGCCATTCTCTGCGGCAATGGGGACGGGGAGAAAGGACGTGGCCTCATGAATGGGGGCGCCAGACCTCGACCTGGCCTGTGGGTAGACCTGACAACGGCTGAGGCCCCTCCGTGTCTTAACCAGTGATGGGGACAGACGAAGATTGTGCTGTAACGGGCCTCGCAGTGCGCTCGTTCAGCTCCTTGCGTGAGTGAGCATCACATCAAGGTGTGAGTTTCCTCCAAAGATTCATGCAAAGCTCTGGGAACAGGGTCTGGCGCACGGTGAGCATTTAAAATATGCATTAGTTTCCTCCACATGTCCCGACAAGCACGCTGCACATGCAAGGCCTTCTTCGCTCCAGCTGTGGCAGATATTCCAATACTACCTGAAACATGCAAAGCGCAGTTTAGAAAGCACTTCACGGTGTCCAACATTTAAGGGGTGATCGGTCAGTGTCCTTGGCTAGTACGCTGGCTCATTTGGTACTGTGACCTCGAGAAGTGACGTGACCTGCATTGGGGACCCTAACCTAGGTCTTCTGACTCCAGGGTCAGAGATCTTGCCAGGCAAACAGGTAAAACTTTTCTTCTTCCTTTGCATAAAGTCAGGTGACCTCTACGGCATGAGGACAGTGATGACATTTCAAGGCCAGGACATTGAACTTGTGGTTCCTGTTTGCACCTTCGCACTATGTGGCTCGCTACTGCTCCCAAAGTTTCCCTCGAAGTTAATTTGTTCTATTACCAGCCTTCTCCTAGCGTGGCTCCCTTTCCTTCTTTCAGATGCTTCCAGACAGTAAAATAAAAGGAAAGGAGGGAGGCAGGGCGGGAACTTATATTTTTAAATATATAAATATATTTATATATATATTTCACCTTGACATTCTATTTTCCTGTTTCTTTAATGAGATGTGGATATAAACTGAATGTTTCCCCTTTGGGAATTGCGTACTTCTTCCAGGTTTCAGCCAGTCAAAAACCTCCGACTGCCCCAGACGTTCCCATCTCCCCTTTCCAACCCTGCTATGGAGTGTCAGGAGGCAACGCAGGTGGGTCTGCTGTCCTGAGAGCCCTGGGAGCTGGCTGCCACCCTTCCTGGCCTGCACTTGCTGCACTGGGGAAGCCAGGCCCGGCCTGCCTGTCCCTGCACTGTCGCTGGCGTGTGCAGGCTGCGTGATGTTTGCAGTTCTCTTCAATTTGATGAGACTTCAGACAAGGCAGACTCTCGCCCCGGTAGGAGCCATCCTTCACCCTCGCCACCTCCCGTGAGGGTGCCGGGTCCCCAGGACCTCCCACATGATGCCAGCCACCCCCGCCCCTCCCCGCCTGCAAGGACAGCCACGTCCAGCTCCTGGGCCCAGCCCAGCGGTCGGACACTGCTGGTGTTTGCACAAAGGTTCAGCGCGAGAGACTCAATGGCTAAATTCAGTAATAACACCACAATTTCACCAAAAAGCATTATAGTGATTACTGAGTTATATTAGGAGCTTATTTAAGATAACATCTTATTTGCACAATGTAGTTCAAATAGACGGTTAGTGCAGTCAGCGCGATTGTTAGACTCCTTATGTGCATTAGCATAATCACTCTGGAAGTACAGCGCCGCTTTTAAACATATGAACAGCTAAAACCGAAAGCATAAATATATGTCTTTTAAGGTGATGGCACAGTTAGAGTAGAGGGTTTAAGTTTACATGTAAACAGGAATTTAGCTGTCTCCTTAGCACAGTACAGTAGGATGTGAAACCCTCTCCGAGACAGCTCTCTCTAGGGAGCCAGATCTGCTGTCCTGAACCGCTGCATTTTACTAATAATAACAGTTTCTGTTTATCAGATACCTTCCGTGTGCCGGGCATGGTGCTGTTCCCTTCCCATCGATATCTCCTGCTGTCTATTCCTCCCTGCACTTCCATGATGTCAACATCACGAGCTCCTTGGAAAGAAGACCCAGTGGAGGCTCCCGGAGGCTAAATGACGTGTCCGAGGCCACAGGGCCAGGATGGGATTCAGCTCCGACGTCTGTCCCTCTTGCATCTCGCACACCCTCCTGCGACTCCACCACCACATGGGGAAGTTCAGCTCGTCCCCCAAGACCAGGAACCCCTGGATGGCCAGGGGTCTGGAGCAGGCCTCCAAGGAGCCCTGGGTGCTGTCCACTGCCTCTGCCTTCCAAGACCTGCACTGGCCACCACACAAGCTGAAAGGAAGCAGAATGCAGAGGCCTGGGCCAGGGAGCCCCCCTCCTGGACCTGTCTCCCCACTGCGCCCTGCGCCCTGCCCACACAGGACTTGCAGAAAAGTCAGGGCAGCAAGTAGGCAGGTCCCGGGCTCCCAGTGAGTGCAAACCCCCAGGCCTTGGTGCATTTTGGAACCACCACTGAAGCCCCGGCCACCCTTGCCCACCACTACCCCTGCTCTGAGCATCCGGGCAACTCTCATGAGCACAGAGCCGTCCTCACCGGTCCTGCCTCCTCACTGCTCTAGCAGATGGCTTGCTCTGCTGGGTTTTCCTCCTAACAGAGAAACAAGATTGTCCTCACTTCACAGGGACACACCCAGCACACGAGCCCCCAAGCTTCCGCCAGGCCTCCCCAGCCCAGCACCTCAACCGGATCTCAAACTGTTGCATCTGGACCTTCCAGGTCATTCAAAAATGGCCCAAGTGCTAATTTCCCCATCATTAAGACCTGTCCTTGACTCCTCCCAGCAACACTGGCCACCTTCTCCCTCCCGGAACTCAGGAGAAATGCTAACCAGTAGCCACACTGACTAATTTGAGTTCAACCCTGACCCTCTGGCCAGAAAGCTGTAGGGCTGGAAATTAACCAAAAATCATACAACATATAATGTAGCTAAGTGTGTGTTATATTTCACACAGAAGGTGAATTCACGTAATGCAACAGATTGAAATACATTGCAGAGGAGCCAGAAATCTGCTCAGATTTGAAAGTATTTCCCCTTCCGTGCACTGCACACTCCACGGTGAGGTCTACTCTACAGTCACAAAAGCTGCTCCGGGAGCCTGGTGGGGCCTGAAAGCAGAGGCCTCATCCTTCCCACTGCAGGCTGAGGAGTGGGCGCCAGGGGCCATGGTGGGCACGTCCTGCTGGGGACACCCAGGGCGAGATGGGACACAGGGGCAGTCAAGACACCAGCTTCCTCGCCCTCCGCTGGGACAGCTGGGGTGTGGCCCACACTGTTTTCCAGAGGTCCCAGTGGGACCGAGCCACACAGGCTGGGGACCACATGCCCCTTATTGGCTTCCTTCCTTTTTGTTATGGGTTGAACTGTGTCCTCCAAAGCAATACACTGGTGCCCTGGCCCCAGTACCTCGGGAGATGAACTTACGTGGAAATAGGCCCTCACAGAGGTCGTTAGGGTGGCCCTAATCCAGCTTGACTGACGTCCTTATAAAAAGGGGAAATACAGACCCAGAGACAGACATGCATGGGGGGAAGACGGTGTGAAGAGACACAGGGAGAAACCACAGGGAGAAACCACAAGAAGAGCTTGGAGGGACCCACCTGCCAGCCAAGGAAGGTGAGAGGCTGCCAGGGCAGGAGAGGCCTGGCTCACACCCCTCTATGTCCCCAAGGGCGCTGGCCCTGCCCACACCTGGCTGCAGACGTCTGGCCTGCTTCTAAACTGATACAGTGAAAACTCACAGAGTGGCTGTTTGTAAGACTGAAACCCCCCTTAGGACTGGGACAGTCAACTCACAGGAGAGCTGAGACGTAGTGAACAGCTGCATCCAGGGTGACAAGGGGCGGGGACACAGGAGGGCAGATCCGGGAGGAGAGCCACAGTCCTCAAGCACAGAAAGCTGGGGACACTCATGCCCCTCCCTTCCCAGCTGTGGGAAGACAGAGCCCACATGAGGGCTTCAGGGAGCAAGCGGGCATTGCCCTGACTCCGAACTCCACGCAGAGAGCACTGGCACGCTGCCCTGCTTAGCTCCCAAGCACGAACCCCCGGGCTGCAGAGCGAAGCCCCAGTCTCCCTCCAGATCACCCCAGCAGGACTTTCAGCTGCTTCCTGCTCGATCAAGGAACAAACCCCTGCAGGCTCCACCCAATGCTAGCTGAACTCACACCAAAGGACAAGAAGTGACATTGAATTTGCTAGAAAAAGGAGTGGCCCACAGGCAGAGCCAGGTCTTGCACCTGCTTCTGCCACCAGCCCGACTACAGGCCAGCCACGCCTCCCACCACGTGGCGGTCAGGACCAGGAGACACCCAGGCTCCTGCCAGCTCTTTCAGGCTACAGCTGTGACCCTGCAGTACATATGGATAAAGAGCCCCTCTAAACCTCAGTTTCCCACTCTGTGTTGTGGGCACACATCCCTCTCAGGAACGTGGTTTGGTGGAATCAATCAGCTAACATCCATATAGCCCCTCACCTGGGTGACTCGCACCTGGCAGGTGTTCTAGCCAAGTGAGTGTCCCCACCTCCTTTCCCCCTTGACCCCTTTTCTGCCATGGCAGCCTCAAGGGCCACACTCCCAGGCACAATGGGGAGCTCCAGAACAGCCCTCTTGCCTAGCGTCTGCACCTGAGCAGTCTCGGGTAATCTCAACAGGAATGGGGGGTTCGCACCCCCATCTCCTAGCCTCAGCCTGCACGACTCTGACCATGTTGGGGGCAGAAGACATCAATGCTTCTGGCTCCACACCAGAAGCAGTGGCCACAGCGCCAGCAGGCCCTGTGGCGTCTTGCCGCCACTGGGGAATATTGGAAACGGTGAGCAAAGGCAATGAGAAAGCCCCGTCCCCCAGGTGTGTCCCAAGAGCATTTCACTCACGAGAAAATGATTAGCAGCAAACAGAGCACCATTCTTGCCTGCTCACAGCCTTCACCCACAGAGGGATCATTTTTAGGATGTTACCTCAGTTCGGCCAACGGGAGCAATGATCAACAGCCACAGCAGAACCAGCTCTCTCCGCCTGGATGGGGTAGAGCCAGGAAGACTCACGGGGGGGGACCCTGGTAACTCCAAGCCACATGGCACTTATAGAGATCTGCATCCAAACTCTGAGCTCACAGCCCCCAGAGGTAAAAAATGACAGTGACCTCTAACCTGCGTGTGTGCGTGCACGTGTCTGCTGGGCGGCCATAACGAAACGCCACTGCGGGGGCTTAAACACCAGAAATGCAGTTTCTCAACTGTGTAACCTCGGGCAAGTGTCTTGGCCCGTCCGAAAACGAGATTAGAACAGCACCGACCCCCAGAGCCGCTGTGAGGATCCCACAAGGAAACACAGGCCGCACTGGGCACAGTGTCTAGCACTCAACACACACTAAACTGCCTGTAGCTGTCACGTATGTTAGACATACAGACGTGTCTCATTCTTGCAATGAGAGAATGTTTCTGCACTGAGCGCACCGTTAAGATTCCTGATCGACGGTTCCAGTCTTGCTGACACTGCAGCATCTTGGGGTATCCTCTGACTCCCCAGGGTGGACAAGGAGACCACGGAGAAGCCCTAGTGGAGCTGGTGCCTCGTCCCCATCTCACAGTTATCGCTGCCCTCGTCCTCGTGCCGTGCCACCTCCTCCCCTGGCTGGAGGCCCTCAGGCCAGCCCAGTGTCATCTCTGTCCCTCTCCAGTTGCCCACACAGAGCTAGCACGGCGAGCTTGGCAGAGGTGTATTTACTGAGCAGACATTGCCAAGTTTTCTCCTGGCTGACAATTTAAGTACAAGTTTCAGTCTGATCCCTCCACTAGCCTACCAAAGGTGCATTTTAACCAATAAACACACCTGTGTTTAGCACACGGGAGGAATCCACCCAGTGCCCTGGTGCTGGTCTTGGAACAGTCAGTCTTATCAAAAACATAACAAGAGGAACCTCCAGCACATTAAATGCCCCAAGACAGCAGGCACCACACATGAGACGCATGTGTACATGATCTCATTTCGTCCTTTGTGCTTTGAGGTATGTGATGTTAGCCCCATTTTACAGATGAGCAAACTGATGCTCGGCAAGTCTAATTCGCTAAAGGTCATGCAGCTGCTAAGTGTTTATCTGCGTTTGAGGCTCAGAAAGCAACTGCTCTCTGTTCTAGGAACCAGGAAGCCTGATGCTGAGAACTCTTAAAAATAGCCCCGTGCACTTTCCCATTCTCGAAACAGGTTTACTAATCAGGGACACGGCTGAAAAAATCCAGCAAAATGACTCAGTTCCAAGCAAAATGTCATTTCTCCCCATCACTTTGGGACAACCCCAGCAAAGTCTGCACAGCACAGAAGCAGAAAAAAGAACGAGAGAGAGAGAGAGAGAGAGAGAGAGAGAGACGGAGAGAGGGAGAGAGGGAGAGAGGAGAAAAGGAGAGGATAAGGCTGCATCGGGTGCAAAGACCAAAACGATTTCCCCCCTGGAGGCCCTGCAGCCCCAGACGATGCCGGGGGTGCTCTCAGGCTAAAACACCGGCAGCAAAATCAAGGGCGCGCTGGAGGGCTCGTTTCCTGTCTTCTAAATATACTCTTGTTCCGATGGTATCTCATCCCCTGCGTCATGGAGCAGGGCCGCCCTTCACCTTGCAAATGTCTCAGGAACACCTCAGCCCAGAGGAAGCCGGGGTGTAGACGGCTAGACTTGCTACGTGTCTTCAGGAACCACCTGCTCAGGCCCTGGGTGTGGCTGCGCCTCCTGCCCCTCCTCCTCCCCTTCCCTTCCCCGCCCCTTCCCCCTTCCCCTCCCCTCCCTGCTCCCCCATGCGGAGCACCCCTAGCCCTCCCGGTGGGCAGTGGCCGGCCAGCAGAGCTGCTCTCTGTGAATGTTATCAGAGGAAGCACTTGAGAACCTGAGAACCGAGAAGCAAACAAACCATTCTACACCTGCTGCCACCCTGCTTCCTCTAGGCCCCCAGCCTCCATCCAGGTGTCCTCATGGGAAGAAAGGGCCCATTCAGGACTGCGTTCTCCAGCCCAGCTCCACAAACGTGGCAGAGAGGAAGGAAAGACACAATAGAGGCAGCAGAGCCTCGCGGCCAACCTCAGGGCGGCCCATCTGCTGCGTCCTGGCTCAGTGGCCTTGGAGCAGGCTCAATCACCTGCACATTGGGTCGCTAAGACTGTGACTACCTCGTAGGGTTTTACAAGGATGAAATAAGATTTTGCCTTAAACCATGTAACCTAGTGCAGCACTACCATCTGGGAGCCGTGTGGCCACCCTGAGCCTTGTCCGTTCACATCATCTCATTTAATACTATTTAATATTTACCGCTGTGCCGCCTCTCTCCCCCACACACCATTCCAGCAGGCTGCTGCACCCCCTCCCTGGAGCACCCCCCTGCCCTGCCCTGCAGAGCACCCTGGGACCTTTCCCACCCAGCCTGCCGGGCTTCTGCCCCCATGCCACGCTGCTCGGTCACACTGGGTCCTCATTGACTTCATGGTCTTTTCCCCAACAGATTTCAAATTCTCGCAGGCCCAGATGATGCCCAATTAGTGCTTATTAACGCTTATTAGTGTCCATTGGTTCTCACACCTAAAACAGCACTCGGCACAGAGGAGGTGCTCAGTAAACGTTCACTAAGAAAACATCAATAATGACAGTGCATCCTGCTGCCCCAGACAGGAAACCAAGGTGCAGAGAGGTGAAGGGACCTGCTCCGTGTCACAGAGCCTGCCGATGGAATTCTGAGGCAGGCGGAACCGAGGCCTGCCTGGAGGGAGTGAAGGCCACAGTTCCCCAAGGGGGTGTCAGAGCAAGAGGCCGAGGAACGGAGACAGGGCGGCGCCAGCACCCAGCCTGGGGCGCGGGACACGCGTGCTGCTGCGCAGGCCTCGCACGAGGCCACGCTCCAAACAAGCCGTTCCCAAAAGACCTGGAGAAACGCAGCACTCGGAGACCACCGACTTCAATGCGGATGACACCGCATTGCTTGTATTTAGTGATCTCAGCGCTGCCAGGGACTATTCCCAGCACGTAGGATTAAAGTATCTGTGAACATTTGATCCTCACAGCAACCCCACAAGACTCCTAGCTCCGTCGTGGGCATTCTACAGGCGAGGAAGCCGAGGCGGAGACAAGAGGAGAAGGCTGCCTGTCATCACGCTGCCAGGAGTCGGTGTGGCCCCAGCGCAGACCAAGGCAACTGGCCCCAGCATCCCTACTTTTCACCAGTTTGGGTTTGGTGTGATTTAAAAAAACTGCTAAGGAGGAGGTGGGGATAAGTTCCCAAAAGCATCCATGGAGTCCCACAGTTGTGGAGGGTCGATCCTGAGAGTTCTTTAGGACAAGCTACGGGGACAAGAGACTGGGGATCCCCTGCTCCATCCTCGTGGCTCCCCCACACCAGCTCGGGCCTGGCTCAGCCATGCTAGGGGCTTCCCCAACACCCCAGCGGCATCCCCCAAATGTCCCCTCACCTGCCAGGACATGCTCTCATCCCCTCCCTTCGTCCAGCTCCTTCCTGGGTCTCAGGGAGGAGGGGGAGCTCCCCCGAGGGGCCAGGGAAGCGGAGAGCAGCTCCATCTGCGCCAAGGACAGAGTCTTCCTCCCCAACCCCGGTCAGCAGCTCTTCTCCCCTGGCCCACAGAGGGAAGGTTCCTGCTGCACGTCACACCCTCAAGGCGCTGAGAAAGTGAGAGCTTGTGCCCAGAGCCCAGAGGCAGGGGCCTTGGGACGTGGCAGTTGCTGGCTGTGTGACTGCAGACTTCCGTCACTCAGGTCCCTGGCTCCAGGTAGGAAGTCATTAGTGATCCCTGCCAGGGTGGCCCCCAAACCCACTTCTCTGGGGACCAGACAGCACATGTGGCTTCAGCCCTTTTCCCCCTCAGGGTGATGTCACTGCCTCCTCAGGGCAGCCCCCTCACCCAGCAGCCCACGTACAGCAATGCTAACACCACAGAAATGGGAAAAAGCTACAAATCAGGGCTCTTCATTTGGGGGGGTGTCAGTGAATAAACAGTTACAGCATGCCACTGAGGCCCAGGGCAGCCAGGCAGACAGGATCCCAGCACACACCGCCCTGTCCCCGCTATCCTGTCCTGCCCTTTGTGCCAGGGAGCCCAGCTGGGGACTGGAGACTTCCAAGAGGACCATCCCTTTACTGCGTCACGTGGAGTGCACACGTTGTGGACACGCGTGTTTATATCCCAGCCCTACCACTATCATGTGGTCTCTGAACCATCATCCCCAAGTCACAGAGCTGGCCAACCTTCGTCCTCCCACTGCAAAAGGAGGCTCTCTGGGAATAGCAGATGGAGCAGGGCCGTGAAGACCAGGAAGGCCGGCGTCACACCAGACATTGCTGTCTGTGCCGCCATGCACTTTTGCTCCTGCTTCACCAAGACTTCCACAAGATTTTCTTCAGCCTAATTTGCTTTGATCTCTGTCGACCTCTTAGAAAATCCTCCAGTGAAGTGCACTTGACGTCTGGCAAACTCAGGAACAAAGAGTTGCTCTTCGCACAAGTGCTCATGAGACTTGCCAGCTCAGGACCCCGGCATGCACTAAAAAGTGAGAAATTGCCCCAGAGCTGGAGGGCCCCTTCAGCTTAGCACACATCTCATTTTACCCCTGGGGCAACTGAGGCTTGCTCAAGGCCACAAACCCAGGTACAACAGAGCGGCGGCCTGAAGCACCACATGTCACGTGTTAAAACTGAGAGAAATGGTTGCTTTCCATAATGTGCCCACCCAAAGTGTGATATGTTTCTGAGTCAAACTTTTCTTGAAGAATTAATACTGCACAAATACACTCTAGCCATCTGGCACCTGTTGGTGTTGCTCCATGTCCCCAGCTCTCTGCAATGGCCCATTGGTCCTCTCCTTTGTCAGATGGAAGAGTTGGAAGGCATCTAGGGCTCCAGATGAAAATTAGCTCCAAATAGGTGCCTTTAAAAGGCAGAAGTGAGTTGGATGCTCTCTTCCTGCAGTGCTTGATGATTGCCGCTGCAGGTCAGGTGGTGGAGACTAGGACTTCCCACAGCTACACCCCAGTGTCTAGCCTCCAGCTCCTGGGCGTCTTGGTCTGGCTCCTAATCCCAGGACAGCAGCTTTGGGTGTCCATTCTCCATCAGAAGCAGAGGTAGCAGCAGCTTCTTGCTGCCAGCCCAGCCCTAGGGGCAGCCTCAGGGTAGCCACTCTTCCAATGGCCACTTATATATCCCTCTAGGAGTGATCCCAAAGGCCCACCTTAGACCCTGAACCTTCCACTGATTTTGTAAAGAAAAAATTCCCTGTATTAAAGCCCTTTCCATTTAACATACCTAGAGTGGTTTCTGTTCCCTGCAATGAACTCTGACTGATATGTCCACTCTTAGATTCTTTCTGTACTTTGTGAATTGAAGGAGCAGTTACCCAAATAACCTATGAGTGTCCATAATGTCTTCTTGGACTCCACAATCAGCTACAATACATGGTCAGGAAAATACTGCAGCTCCACCCTCCATTGTCTTTTCTGTTAATGAGCATCAGAATTTACAGCATGTTGGGCTTTCTCTTGCACACACAAGACAAACAAAATACACACTGATAAGTTTAATCCTCTATTAAGGAAAATTACAGAGGCTGAAACTAAAGTATACCCCACCTAAGACTTCAAGGGGACAGAACCTCCCGTAGACTGGTGAAAAGCTGGGGTATCACTCTCCCTCTGTAAAACCCTGCAGCTTGATTTTAAAACCAGGGCAAGGCCAGGGTCTTCCATTCCTGGTGGACAGAACAAGTCCTTGAGTCACGACATGTCCCCTCCTGCAGGGTCATTACAGGTCCCCCACTGATGGGGAAAGACTCAGGGTGGTAGTGGCCAGGACAATAGCCCTCTGTTCCTCTTGGGACTGCACCCACACGTGCAGGGGTACAAATCATTCCCCCAAAAGCCCACGGTCAGTGAGATCACCCTTAGGAACAGCAAAACCACATGTTCCTCAGCTCTCTTCTGAGTTCATCCCAGTCATCTGATTCAAGGACTAATTTCAGATCATCTTCCCATTTCTGTTTCACGTTGTGTCGTCAAAGGCACATGTCCAGTCGGTTAGCAGAATTAGAAACCTACGTCAGTCTCAGCAGCAGAGCAAGGAGGGATTTTCCTGGGGCGTTAGTTTCCACGCTGCCCTCTGGAAGGTGAGGCAGCAAGAACATAACGCACAGTCACCATGTAAGTGTTGGGAAGGTGAGGGAACCAGGCTCTTCCCAGCTCCCTTCTTCCCACACTGGCTGGCCTTGAACCTCTGCAAGCCCCACCCATACCCTCAGCCCCACCCAGGCTCCAGGACAAACCCAGACGCAGGGAGGTCTCCCTCACCCCCCACCGTCAGCCCAGACTGCCCACACATGCCCACGGACTTGGCCACAGGAGCCCACAGATGACCTTGCTCGGGGCAGCCCCCAGACACCATCTCCTCAATCAACTCCCTCAGTCTGGCATATCGTATACCCTTCATTTCATTATGATTTAGATTTTTTTAATTAAGTTTTTTTTTCACTGAAAGTCATATAGACACATGGTAACAAAAAAGAGCACAAAAGCACATACAATTTAAAAACAAGCCACTCTCTCTTCCCAGATCCCATACTCTATGCCCCAGAGGCAATTACTAGCAAAAGCCCCCAGGGACCCTTTCCTGCAAGTCCTATGCATGCACAGGGCAGTCAGCTGGCTAACTTAGCAGCTTTTTCACTCCCTCCCTCCTCGATATAGGGGTCAGAGAGCCAGGTCCTCCCGCACAACTGGAGATGGGCATGTGACCCTGTCCTGGCAGGGAGAGGAGGGGCCTGGTGGCATCCGGAAAGCTCTGGCTGGTCCCCTTCCTCATTCCCTGTGCTTGGGTGTGACATTGGGAACAGGAGGCAGAGTGTAAGGATAAAAAGACAAACGTTTCCTGAAGGGGCAGCAGAAGAGAAAGAACCCAGGTCCCTGAAGACATGGTTATATCAGCGGGATCAACGCCTCTCGCTGCCGACCTCCGGATGTGGTGGAGGAGAAAAGCAAGCCCCTGAGTTTTAGCCAGTGCTGGTCAGGTGTTCTGTTACTCCCAGGAGAGCTGTCCTAATGGATACGATCACAAGCATCAAGGTGGGCTCGCCTTCAAGCGAACGCATGCTCCACACTGGCTTCACTCAGCAGCGCCTTGCAGCATCCTCCACGCCAGTTCATACAGTTCGGCCTCGTTCTCCTCGACCTTGCAGTCATCCACGTAGAGATACGTGCTATATGTGTTAGAAATAACCCTGCCATCCTGCTGGTGGGCATTTTCATTGGTTGCTTTCGATTTTATCCTACTATAAACAGTGCTGCAACAAACGTCTCTGTATCTGCGTCTCCGTGCACATGTGGGAGTCTGTACGTTAAGTCTGTAGAAGAGGCGGCCAGAGACCTTGCCCTTGGACCCTGCCTTCGCTCCCCACTCACTCCACGGGCTACGCCAGCTGGACCCTCCTTGGCTCTCCCGAAACCACTGTCACCATCAAAGGCTGAGATTTTGATTCTGCTTTTTTCCATTCACTCTGCTGCCCAGCCTGGACCCTGACACACCCACCACCTTGGCCACAGCCTTGGGATCCCCAGACCTGTGTCCCAGAGTGGGTGAATGGCTCCCGGCTGGCGCTCCCTCCAGCCACGGCTGCCACCCAACCTCCGCCCAGCACCTGGGTCTGCACCCCAGTCCTGTCCCATCACCCCCTTTCCAGGCCTGCCCTTTCCTTCTTGGGTAAACGAGCCCCCGTCTGGCTGACGGAGGCCGGACGAGGCTCCCACAGGAAGCAGAATGAGCGGCCACACCCCACCTACAGACAGGCTCCTGGTTTCAGCACCTGTAACCAACCTCAGAAACTCCCCCCGAAACCAACCTCATGCCCCAACCAGAAGCCCATTTGTCGCCGGAAGCTGACACATACCACTGCCTGGCAGGACAGGACACATGGGTGGGAGAGCACACCAAACAGGCACGCGGGTTTGTGTACAGCGGGAGGAAACGTGTCTAACGTGCCGTCAGATCCGACTGCGTGTGATCGCCAGGCGGCCCCGCCAGCCAGGGCACGATAAGAGCTGAAACACACAGGTGGTCTCAGCACACACGGGCCAGTCACATTTTCAATGTGAAATCCTGTCTTTGAGAGCAAAAAGCCATCTCATCCGATTGGCAGATTTATAAAGCTGATTCCAGCCTGAGATCAGCGATCCCTGGGCCACGGCAGGCCCCCATCGAGCTCTCCCTCCCGATCACCCCGCCCACCCGCCAGCTGCCGGGGCCTTCGGGAAACAGCCAGAAGAGGGGTGTCTTCTGGCCCACCTGGTCCAGTCCTCTGATTTTACAGATCAGGAAACTGAAGTTCAAAGAGGTCAAGAAGGTCGCTCAGTCACTTAATGACATGGCCAGGGACAGAAACACTATAGCTAACTCTAAGGAGCACCTCCCATGTGCCAGGCATTGTCTATCTTGCCTCAAACGCTCACAACTCTCCTGGGGAACATGAAGTGTTGCCCCCATCTCACCAATCAGAAACTGGAGGCTGCTGGGGAGCAAGGAACTCTTTCCAGACCACACAGCTGGTGAGGAGCAGCAGGTGGGCGTGCTCAGCCCCCTCCGCCCAGAGCCCTTCCGCTGCCCCACAATGCCACTCCTAGGAAAAGAGTGAAATCCACCGGCAGAGAGACAGAACGTGTTCACAAAAGGGAGGTTATTATTAAGCAATGAAAACGCAAAAAAAAAATTGCCTAAAACAAAATCCAACAGGTGTTCAGTAAAAGTACCTTTCTATTTAAGTAAGTGCTAAAAAACAAAAGGATGGGAGCATGTCAAAGGGACACAAAGATCCTGGAAGAGCCCCCAATGGCCAAAGCTGGAACGGTTTGGGCAACAAAGTAATTCATATTGGATTATAACCCAGAGAATAAAATGAGTTCCCACCAATATAAATGGACGATTGAATATATAATGGGGAGAAGAGACAGTTCACGCTTATGGAAGAATTCCAACCATTTATGTACATAGCCCCCTCCAAGGGGTGGGGCGCGGCCACCCCCGCCCCCTGGAGGGGGCTGTGCACTGTGACTTGCTCCCCAAAGGCACACATACGGAAAGGCCTGGGCGGGGGCACTGTGCAGTGGAGAAACCTGACAAACACAGCCCCAGCCAGGTGGCCAAGGTCAACAGCAATGGCCATCAGTCATGGTGACAGGTATGTACCCTTGATACCATGCGATAAAAAGGGCACTTCACCTCTGTGGTCTTCCTCCCTAAGCCCATAACCTCTATCTAGCCATAAGAAAAGATAAGATAAGGCCCTGGTAAGGGGCATTCTACAAAATACTTGACCAGCATTCCGGAAAACTGTCAAGGTCACCCAAAACAAGGGAAGTCTGAGAAACTGTCACAGACCAGAGGAGGCTATGGCGATGTGACAACCAGATGCAACCTAGAGGGGATCCTGGGATAGAAAAACTGGTGAAGTCCAAGTAAACCGGGAGATTCCATTGGTGGTCCCGCGCCAAGACTGGCTCCTTAGCGGTGACGATCACACCGTAGCAATGCAAGCTGTTGACAGTGAGGGAAGCCCGGGGAGGGTTCCCGGCTTCAAAGCCAAACCCTCTGTACCGGCTTTGCAGTTCTTCTAAATGCACAGCTATTCTAAATAAAAGGTTTATAGGATGCAAATACGCCGAGAGGTCTCACTATCTTGCCAGGACAGTCCTCCCCATTAGACAGGTTCGGGAGATTTCCAAAGCTTTCCTGAGGCCCTGCCTGGGATCAAGTGAAGGAGAATCCCAGACTGGGACCTGAGTGTCAGGTGAAAGGTCCCCAGGTGGTTCTACTATGCAGTTTGGGCTAAGAGCAGTAGCCAGGGTAGGACAGGAGTCAAATCCACAGGGCTCCGCTGAGTCAGGTGGGATTCTCAGCAAGTACCGGAGTCCCCGGGAGGCCGGAAGAGAGCTGCGCAAACAGGCCGCCTCTGCACCCGGCACGCCTCTGCGGGCCTTGCTGATCGTGGTTCTCTCGCTCACTGTCCTGGGTCAGCTGCTGGTGGAATCAGGTGGTTTGAAGGGTTCAGATTCCCTCTGGGTGCGAAAATGCAAAGTGACCTCAGCCAGCCAGGAAAAGAGCAGGTGGCCTCTTTCATCCAGCTGGGGTCACTGTCCCCTCAGGGGCCCCAAGCCAGCCCTTCCTGTCGCACCGAGGTCTCAGCCTTCACGCTCATCCTCAGGACTTGGCTGTCAACCCTCATCCTCAGGACTTGGCTGTCAACCCCGCGGCACTAACGCAGCAGCCCAGCCTCAGAGACCCAGCCCCCCAGCCCCGCGTTGCCGGGCAGAGGAGGGAGGCGCTCCAGACGGGCAGGTTGGCCCCCGCCCAGCGGGTCCCCAGATGCCACGCAACACACACCTGAGCAGGGTAAGAGAATAGGTGTGTGTAAACAGTATTTGAAAAAGAAAATAGCTGTACAAATACAGCGCTTGTTAACACAGGTGTTTACAGGTGGAATTAATTTTCCAGGCTGCTATCTCCCAAGCTTCTTTGTGAGCCTCAGCTCGCACCTGCGGGGACTTTCCTGTGAAGCAAAGGCACAAAGGGGAAGTGGATAGTGCGTATCGATTTTACCACGCAGGAGGTCAGCGACCGGCGTCAGGCCCAGCTAGTTTTCATAGTTTCCCTGGCTGGACTCACTTCCATTTTCTCAACCTGCTCTAACAGGAATCAGCCTGCTCTCCGCTTCCTGCTTGGCTGAGGCAGCTGCTTGTGACCACCCCAGGGCAGTCCCAGCGGGAGGCCCGTCTCCTGGGGCCAGAGGGTGCTTGATGGCCGGCTCCGGCCAAGAGTGTCTGATCCTAGTCCCCTCACCCTGATGGGAGGCTCAGTATTTGCATTTTATAGACAGGAAAACTGAAGACACGTGTCTGAAGTCACAGAGCTAAGAACTAGAGGATGCTGTGCCCATCGTCAAGCCCGGGCAGAATCCAAAGCTGCGGCTGGAAAGGGCTCCAGATGTGTCCCTGTGGTGACACCCTGAGAGTAGCAGTGCTCTCCGTGGGACGCCCGGAAGCATACACACATCCAACTTAAAATAGCAGAGCTTATTATTTCACACTGCCTCGTGGAAGAAGGTAGCACCATCAGAGGGTGACCAGAGTATTAGAAATTGTGGCAGAGAAACTTAATGCCACCGCACTGCACACTTAGAAATGGTTAAGATGGTAAATTTTATGTTATGTGTATTTTGCCACAATGTAATTATTTTTCATTAAAAAAATTCATAGAAGAGAAACTGAAAACAGAGAACATTCTATTCTATATGGAGACCTAGCACAAAGTAGGTTACCTTCATCATCAGTTCGCCTGTTTTTGGTTAATGCACCAGTTTTTGCATTCTGAGAGAGGACAGAAGAGAGAGAGGACTGTGTCCTTTGGAAAGACTTTCTCTTAGCTCAGGCTTTGAATTCATGCAGATGTGAGGCGAGTACTTCCCCAGCATTTGGGGGAAGCCCTAAAAGGCGAAATGCCCCAGATGCAGATCTTCAGAGGTGTGAAGTTCTCTGTTTGGAGTCTGAAAGGCAGGGGCAGGAGCGGGGAGGAAGTGGGTGGGGAGCTGGAGAAGGGGCCCCTAAGAGCTTAAGGAGACCCCGGATGTCGCCCTCTGAAGGACCACCAGGGACTCCAGGAGCACAAGTGCAGAGGCTGAGGGGGCTTCCTCCCGTGCCATCATCAGCCCAGGAAAGCCACTGGAGTGGGGGTGAAGGGGCATTCATAGGCGAGTCTGCACCTGGAGGCTGTCCCGGGTTTGAGCCCAGGTGTCCTGGCTCCTAGTGTGTGTTTTCCATCCTCTGGGTCATTTTCTCCCAGGAAAAGGAGGCTCCCCACAGGCAAAGGGGAGAGCCTGGCCCCCTCCAGTCCCACCTGGCTCCTCCCTGAGGCCACCACCAGCTCGGCAGGCAGGTGCCAGGGTGGGCTGGTCACAGGCCTGAGTCCCTGCTGTGGGCCAGTGACTAGAGGAGGGCCCGGGCAGAGAGAGCTGAATGTGAATCAGAACTTAAAACTTCACCACCAAGAAGCTGGCAGGTTTTCCATTTGAACTACAAGAAGTCCCTAAAAGATAGAGACTAGTGTCTAATTAGATGTTATTTTATGTCATTCCAATTAAGATGACCTCATATTATAATTATAATCCGCTGCATTACTTGGAAGTAATTAGAATGACAGGCTGTCCTCCCTGCCTGCCGGTCTGGAAGCTCCAGGCTTCCCACTGATGCAGTCCACCTCCGGCGCCTTCAAGCCGAGGTCACCCTTTGAACTGACAGCACGTACCAGAAATGAGATGGGAGCAAGCAGAAGCCTATCTGGCAGGAGTCTCCACCAGTGGGCAGGTGTCTAGTGAGCACCTGTGTGCCAAGGATGCGGGTCACGCCGAGAAATGGCTCTTTCATTAAAGTGCATTATTCCTCTTGCTCCCTCTCGGTCAGGGATAAGCAAAATGCAAGCCCCTCCCCACACACACACACACACACAAACACGCACAAGCACACACACCACAAGGGCAGTTCTGCTACACAGCCCCGTGTCCGGTTTTAGCCCTACACCTGCGCACACACCAGGCGGCACCTCCGGGCCCATCCTCTCTCCCCAGCATCAGCATGTTGCCTGGGACATCCTGGGTCCTCTGCAGAAGTTCATTCACCTGCCACCACCTAGAACACACATATTCTCAGGTGAGTTGTGTATGAATTGTCTCCAGCATGGGCTCCAGGGGGTGCTTCTGCCTGAGCACCCAGGATGGGCAAACTTCTCTTCCCTCCCATCCTGCCGGTCCACCTGGGGCCGCAGTCCAGAGGCACAGCCGGTGACAAGCAGAGGTGGGCAAGCTCCCCGGGCAGTGACCGCCTCTGGACTCGTCGGGCTGTGTGGCCGCCCTCCCCGACGCCCCACTGCTTCCTGTCTCCCGTGCCGACTCCTGGCTCCACGGTGTGGTGACGTTAGCGCCCATGAACAGTCACGAAATAAAGGAAGATAATTGCTATTTAGCTTTGCCAGAGGGAAGCACTTAGTGGGGACCGTCTTTCAGTCAGAGGGGCTGAGACTTGGCAGCTGGAGGGCAGGACTAATTAGAGGCATCAGGCGGCAGTGACAGGAGCTGGGGAACAGCTCGTCAGCTCCAAAGTGACTTCCATGGGGCGAACAGACGCTGCGTGGTGCGGGCAGAGGCAAGCCCGCACACGGGTGGCCTTCTGTTCCCCACTCACATCCTGGATTCTGAGGACCCACGGTCAAGCTCCGGCCATCGGACTAGGCTTGAGTACCCCCAGGGACAGAGTGCCTACTTCCATTGCTATAGCCTCGGGACAACAGAGAAGAGAATTTGGGCTTCAGTGCCTCAAAGGCCTGGAGTCAAAGCCCATTTGCCCCGAGGCCCAGCCCCCAGACCCCCACCCTGTGCCCTCCTTCCTAGGGAAGGGCCTCAGTGCACACACGGCGTCCTAGTCAGAAGCCCAGCACCACACTAACCCCCGTGCCCTCAACCCACATCCAGTCTATTACCTGTCCCCCCTTGACCATCTGCCACTGCCAGCCACCATTGGCTTTGTCCTTACCTTTTGCAATGGCCTCCTAACTCAGTTCCTTCCTCTGGTCCCCTCTTCTCCACCCCAAACCCATCCTCCAAACCGCTCTCTGAGCAGGAACACACTCCTGACCACACACTGCCCTATGCAAAGTTGCCACCTGCCTCCTTGGGCCCTGCAGGACAGTGGCCAGACTCCTCTGTGTAGCCTCCCAGGGGCTCCATACCCAGCCCAGCACCTGCTCCTGTGGCATCCCCAGCCACGGCAGGACTCCCCTGATGCCAGCTTTGCACGCACAAACACATGTACACTCACACGCATATGTGCGTGACACACGTGTGCATGCACACACACAAACACGGATCCCCTCTGGCCTTGGCTGCCAGTTGCTCCGACCTCCAACAACTGTACCTGTGACCTACAGGCCCAGCCACTGACTGCGCAGCCTGCAGCACGTCACTGTCCACTCCAGTCTCAGTTTGCTCTGTAACGTGGGAATGGTAAGGGCATATGTACCTCTCTGGAATGTGGGTGAGGGTTAAAGCTCTCAGTGAACGGTGTGTATAAAGTCCCTGGGACCATGCGTGGCCTTTGTAAGGAGTTAGATAAATACTGTTGCCTTTCCTCAGAAACTAGCCAGGGCTGCGTCTTCCAGAGACAGATTGGGATGGGGGGTGGGAAGGAGATTGGGTGGGCAGAGGAGGGGCAGGGCAGGTTCAAAGGGCGCCAAGAGGCACAAGGGTGCCTGTCTTTGTGGGTCATCCTGCAAAGCCTCCCTGAGACGAACTACAATTATCCTTCTGAAGACATGGATTAAAATATTTACTCAACAAGCACATCTGAGACAAGAAACCCAAGAACCTCTTCAGACTAATTCGTTCAACACAAGCACCAAATCCAAGCTACCTAAAAATGAGAAGGAACGAGATGGAGTCTTCTTCCTCTTCCACCAAGACCCCAGCAGAGCAGCATGGCCAGGGCCAGAGAGGCAGGGACCCCCGTGCTCACAGGGCCGCCCGCCAGGCTGCAGCTCAGGGCCCGGAGGGTCCGAGTACGTGGGTTTCTGAAGCAAGAGGATTCCTCCAGAGGGAGGGCCGCTTGCTGGTGAGCGATGGCCTCGCAAGCCCACATGGCCCACACGGACCCAGGCACAGTGGGGGAGAGGGGAGGGGAGGGAAAAGAGAACCACAGAGAGGCAGAGAGTAGAGAGAGACTGAGAGACACCAAGTAACAGAGAAAGACGGGGCAGAAAGAACAGGGACGGCTGGGCTGAAGATGACAGGAGGCACTGACTCAGACAGACAGGGCGGGTAGAGGGCATATTGCTTCTTTCCCTGTGCTGACATTGGCTCGAATGGTACACCAGCGACGGTGGGTGGAACTGCAGGAGTCGAGGCGGTGGGCAGTGGCACCCAACTGCACCAGTGGTCCCTGAACCCCTCCCTGCCGCACACGCCGGCATCACTGGAGACTGTCCTCAGTGAAGCAGGACAAAGCATTGATTTGATGATGTCCTATACATGATTGCACATTTTAAAACATTCCGTGTGATGAAGTGGGAAGGACACGTAAGCCCTTCTGCTGTGCTCTAAAGTGAGAAGCCGGCTAGAGGAAAGGCAGGATGACAAGCTAAACTAGCCGCTTTTCTCATTTTTACTTGACAACTGACCAACTACGGCTCTTCGGACTTAGATATTTGACAAACATCCTCTTGAAAATGAACAAGGTAGGCCTGTTAGTTCACAGAAAACACTGACAGTATTTACTGTCAATAATACAATCTGAGATTTCAAGCGAAAATTGGAATTCTGAAAAACTTGTGCTTGACTGAGAGCTTTCCCAGACTTTTCTGCTGAGATTGATGATGATATTAATGAATGTGTCTTCTGCATGTTGTACCGATGTGTGTGAACATTTAGAAGATCTGAATAACTCAGTAAACCAGTGTTTTCCAGATGACAATGCAAATGGGCAAAAGAGCCCCTCGAAGATCAAGGTAGACCAACAGACTTTAAGGGCACCCAATCCCTCTGAAGACCAGACTCTTCTCAGGAAATGGGAATAATAGTCTGTCTTGCAAGAAGGTGCTAGCAAAGCATCTGGCATGCAGTAGGCAGCTTCTGTTGTTGGGATTGCAGTTGGGGTTGAACAAGCTACTGTAACCACGGCTCTGCCCATGTAGCATTAGTGTACCCGCACACACACACGCACACAACCACGTTACCATAGCACGTACCAGATATGATCCCAGCCCTTCGCACATGGCTGGGCTTGACTACTGGAGCCCAGTGCAAGGTGGAATTTCGGCGGCACGCTGCTCATTTGCTAGGCATCTCCACTCACAACCGGGTGAACAGCCAACGTGGAACCAAGCAGACGCACCACTTCGAGTATTGGGCCATGTGTCTGTGTATTTCTGTGTGTGTGTGTGTGTGTGTGTGTGTGTGTGTGTGTGTTACTGAAGGAGAGCTGTGGGCTGTGTCTATGCCTGACTATAGAGAGTGGAGTTAGCATTTAAATCTACTCTTCTAGCAATTTTGAAATACGCAATGCATTGTTACTTACCAAGTATGTGAAGCGATGGATTTGTTAATTAGCTTGATTTAATCATTCCACAATGTAAACATGTCTCAAAACATCACATTGCACCTCATAAATATACACAATTATTATGTGTCAATTAAAAATACATTTTAAAAAGCAGGCTTGTAGAGCGCAGAGCTGGCCACATTGCCCTTAGCTCGCTCGTCACTTCTGCAACGGATGCTCAGAAATGGCCATGACGTGGATCTTAGCACTAACTCCCAGCCTAGTGGCTCAATCTGACCCAAACTGGGGCTGTGGGCCTCACCCCAGGGCCATGGACTGCGCTTGGGCCGCAGGACACGTGTCTATCTCAGTGGTGCCGACACTTCAGCCCAGCACAGGCCATTCTGTGACACTCCGTCCTCCCTCACGTGAGCAGAGGTGGGGTGATGCTGCTACCAGCCAAGGAGCACCAAGGACGGCCAGCAAACCGCCCACAGCAGGGGGAGAGGCCTGGGACCATCTCCCTCTCCACCCCAGCAGGAACCAGCCCTGCCACACCTTGATCTCTGACCTCTGTGAGACGATAAATTTCTGTTGTTTTAAGTCATTTAGTTTGTGGCCCTTTGCTGCGGCAGCCCTAGCAAACTAATAAAACTGCCCAGAAGCTATTATCACACCTATTTTACAGGTGAAGAAACTGGAGCCCCCAGAGATTAAGAGCGTTGTCCAAGGTCACATGGCTAAAGGATAACCGAGCTGGGTTCGGACTCTGTCCCAGTGCTCACCTGTGCGCGTTTCTACACGAATCGCCCTCCCCGCGGGACTGGCGCGCGGTGATTTACTCCCCCACAAGCTCTGGGGTGAGCGATCGCTTCTTCCAGCCTTAGCATGATGAGAGCCATAAGATGGCAAGTGGACTGTAGCCCTGGCAGAGCCCAAGTGTGTCCCAAAAGGAGGCAGCTGGGCAGCTCCGCACCGAGGAGCCACATAAATAAAGGCTCAGGCTCCAGGGTCCGAATCGCGGTGACTTTCTCCGGCTACGGGTCCGCGGTCCTGTCATCCAGTCTCTCTGTGTTCCGACGTCCTCATCGGTAAAACGGAATGTTGAGGTTGTGAGAGGGATTGCACGAGGCCATCCCAGTGTAGTGCATGGCTGTGGCACACAGCAGGTGTCTAATAAGTGATTTTGTTATGGTCGTCATTATTTCTGTGCTTTCTCCCTACAATACCAAATGCTTTCATAATCAAATTAAACGCAGAGCCTCTACCCCAAGGACCCAGCACAAGCCTGTCAGAATCGCCTCCTTATCCACAGAGACCCCCCCCCCGGAGCACTGGGAGGGGGGCCGGGACCACATGGAGTGGGCCGACACCAGGACACAGGGTGCCCACGGGACCCGTGACCTCCCTGCCACACGTGCTCCTGCCTCCTCCGCAGGCTCCCTTCTCAGCACTACCCGCCCAGAAATGGGACTTGGCTTTGTAAACTCAAGGCCCGATGTGATCGCACTCGAGCCAGAGATATGAAAGTCCTGAAGGCCAGGAAGGTCCAGGAGGGAGGACCAGGACCCTGGGTCCACATCTCCATAAGCAGACCCGAGGCGAGGCCTTCTCCACCTGGAGTCGGGGCTGCTTCCCTGGAGAGAATCTGTGCTTCTGGTCCTCATGGGTCTATGAGTGGCCACCCAAAGGGACAGCCCTCCTGGGGAACCACATCTGTCCTTCCCCAGGCCAAGCCATTTGCTGCTTCCCACCCCCAGCGCACAGGAAAGCCGTCCAAGATGAGACTCTCCCACCTTCCATGGGCCCCAGATGGAAAGCAGCAGTCAAAGGTAAAGAACGTGGCTGGGGAGCCACCCTGCAGGCTGCTGTCGGTCATGAGTTTGGCCACGTCACTCGTCACTTGACCTCAGGAGGTCTATCTGTCTCTAAGCAGGAAGCGCCCTGTGCAGAGTCGCTGGGAAATGCGGCCGACCCCTGACCAGACTCAGCCCCATGGCCACCCCTGCGGGCCTGCAGGCCGTGGAAGGAGCTGAGTCAGGGGTGCCCAGGAGGATGGGTCTGGAGAGGGAACCTGTGCCCTGGCAGGGGCCTGACAGGGGCGGAAGGGGAGCCAGAGGCCAAGGGCCCTCAGGCACCGTCTCAGCAAGAGAATCAGGAACTGGAGCCCCAGCTGTGACAGCCCTATGAGACGTCTTCAACTTTTGCCACTTCCCCACTTTTTCCCCTTTTGCTACCACCCTTCTGCCCTGTGTGACTGTCGGTTAACCCCTTACAGACACCAGGGCCGGCCTGCAGGCTCAGCAAAGACAGGAGCCAGAGGAGACGGCGACCGAGCAGGTTTAGGGGCGAGGGGGCGCCACAGGCCTGGAGTCATCGAAGCCAGGAAGTTCCTAGGCCCCAGCCACCCCCGAGGAGGCCTCTGATGGACTTGCCCTCCTGACCACGCAACAGGCCTCGCTCTGGGCGGCTGCCTCTGTAGAAGCAGGTGGCCTTGGCCATGCCTGCACCTTGCCGGCTGCATCTCCGCTTCTCCCCAGGCTTGCCCTGCTGCCCCTCGTCCAGCCAGGGTGGGAGAGAGCAGGCGGCCAGGGCAGGAAGGCCGGGAGGGGTAGCCCCCCCAGGCCCCCATTGCTCCCTTTGGTGATTTAACTCACACCCAGATGGTTTTTGCTCCGACTTGGGAAGGTCCAGAGAGAAGCAGCGAGCTTGGGAGAGCAGCAGAGCTCCCCACAAATCACTCAGTGAGTCACCTGGATGCAGAGCACCTGCTAGCGTGTGTGCATGTGCCTTGGGGGATAGTGTATGTGTGTTTGTGCAGAACTTTTAAATTGAAAACACATTTTTAACACATATTAATCCCTCTGCTCCTCGCAGCAATCTCATGAGATAGAAACTCTGTGTCAACACACAGATGGGGAAGCTGAGGCTTGGGATCAGTCCGTGACTGCCCGGGGATTCTCCCCCCCAACCCCCAGCCTGCGGGACTCCCAGACAGGCCCCGCACCTGCCCCGGAGCCCTCCTGCAGGGTGGATCGCGGTTCCAAGGCAGTACTAACCTGTCTCTGGGAGTGTCCACACACGGAGGTTTGACTGGGAACCCGTGTGCGCATCTGACCCTTGCTGGCAAAGCTCTCCCCACCTCAACCCGGAGCCTCACACTGTCCTAGCCAGCTTCCTGTGTTCTGTCCCGAGCAGAGCAGAGAGAACCACCCACTCAACATCCATACTGTAAAAAGCCCTAGTCCTCCTGTGCCTGCAGACTTAGCAATCATCCTGCAGTCTCATCTTCCCCCAAACTTCCCTCCTGGTTCTAATTTTTCAGTCCTTTACTCATGTCTGGGGGCAGCGGCGGGGGGCGGGAGGCAGGTAGGAGGCCAAGCTCAGGGAGGGTAGGAGTGGGCAGGCGGCCCTGAGCTCACGCCCACCCAGCTGTACCAGACCCGCCACTCCTTCAGAGACGAGGAAGATCCACATCCCAGCCCTGGGCCAGGCGTGGGGAAGGCACTGGAGGAGTGGCCGGAGCTGCCCTGCACAAGCCCCTCCAGGCCCGTTGTGCCCTGGGTCCCTCTCACCACGGTGCCCCCCATCCCACCTGCACCGGTGTCCCAGCAAAGCAGGACAAGTCTGCAGTTCTCTGTCCTGGAAGTTTGACACCATTGAGCAGGCCTGGGCCCCCGAGATGTCACCCTAAGACCCTGCTCCATGCAGGTGGGCACTTGGAGGCTCTGGCCCACCCAGCTTGTGATCCATAGAGCTGGACAAGTGTCCCCCTAGTTCTGGCTTGGGGGTGGGGGAGGTTTGTCACACAGCGCAGAGCAACGGCCTAACTGAACTCAAGATAGGCGGCATCTATCGTCCCCGCAATCTGTAAGCTCGTCACTCTGCCTGGAAGATTAGATTAGTAAGAACCCAGTCATCGGAAAATCCAGCTCCAGATACCTAATGTCTTGTTCTCTCCCGTCTGTGCCCACAGTGTTCGAGACTAACTTGTCTGGCATTTTTTCATGTATAGAAGCAAAGCAGGCAGCAGCTTTCTCCTTTCCAAGGTTCCACCCTGCCGCCAGCATCTCCCACCCTTGGGTCCTCCCCACACGCCTCCTCCGGCTGGAGTTTTCCAAAATGGGGCCCAGGCCTGACTCCAGCTAAGTCTGGGGGCCCTGGGCGCCCAGCCTCCCGTTCCCCCTCCTGTTGGGTGGTCATCATCATTGCCCCTGTGTTTTCTGGAAAGAAGCACAGCCCGTGTATCTCAGGGTCTTCCTCCTGTTTCCTTTTCGCCTCCCGACTTACGGGCCCAACACAGCGGTGCCCCCCTGCATCCCGCCCCCCCCCCCACTGAACGGGTCATTTGACAGGTCTTGAAATAACGACAGCTTCCCGTCCTGCTTGCACGTCATACACACATGGGAGAAATCAGTAAAGGTATAGTTTCCTAGCAGCCCAGAGCAAAGCAGCCCCTTTGGCTGGGGTCTGATGGCCAAGACGAACCCTCAGGAAAAAAGTACAACAAAGCCCTGCAGGTGACCTCTGCCTGCCAGACCTTGGGGACAGGGGGCCAAACTGGAGTCTTAGAGGTGACAGAACCCCAAGAGGCCTCATGGCTCCTCGGCCCTTGGACCTGACATCTCCAAATGCAAGTCCCCAGGGAAGGATCCATGTTGGTCTGTGCTCCAGGAGGGCAAAGGTGGACTTGCTCTCGAGCTGGTGCTCCCCAGGGTCGGGAGGGCAGGGCCAGCCTGCTAGCACCCCTCCACCTGGCCCTGCCCTGCCTTTTCTAGCCAGTGTCAACCTTGGTTAAAAGGACCCCGCTCAGGCAGGGACTGACCTCTTCTAAGGTGTTGCCATCTTCGTCATGATGGTCCCCGTGAAAGGGGAGGGAGAGAAGGAGGCCACTGCACAGGCGGGAGTCAAACCTGAGGACGCCCCAGTGCTGGGATGCCTTGGCTCTCAGGGGAGCGGGGAACATTTCCAGGAACCGCCAGTCCAGCCAGCCCCCACCTGCCGCGTGGCTGCCTCCCAGGCCTGGGCTCCCCAGGAGAAAGGGATCGGAATCCTTATCAGAGAGACAACCTGGTCAGGGTGGGGTTGAAAATTTCACATCTTAAAAATATCTGAATTCCTTTCTTGCTCTGGCTTAAGGTGTCAAGTCTTCTCCTGCCCCCAAACCAACCAGGAGTGAACGGCCTCCATAAAACACTCAGAACCACCAGCCAAGGGCACTCCCCTCCCCTGTCTCGTTCCCTCCCGCCTCCCTCCGCCCTCTCTGTCCTCCTGCCTCCGCCCCTCCCCCACGTCCCTTCTCTGGAACTCACACCTCTCCCTCCTCTCCCTTCCTCACACCTCCTGCCGCCTCTCCACCCCCGTCTCTCCTTCTCAACCTGCAGCAAGCTGATTTAGGGCCTCTCTCCCCAACTGAATCTCTCAACATCTACAAATGTTAACTTCATTAATTTGGGAAGGATTTATCAGTGCAGAGGTTAATTGTCTTTCCCTGACACATTTTTACTGAATACATCTGGGTGACAAAATTAATTTCCTCATTAGCTATTTTTGAAAGTGGAACAAGCTGAGGGGACTGGCTCGGGGCAAGTTTGTGCAGTGTGCGCTGTTCTGGCTCCCTGGGCCCCCTCCTGGGGCGCTCGCCCTCCCTGGCAGCCAGAGGTGCTGAGGTCATGGGTCAGGGGCCAAAGGGGCCCCCAGAGCTCTGCGGGAGTCCAGGCCAGGAGGTAGAGAGGCAGTGGGGTCTCTCTGGGCCTAAGAGCCCCAGGCAGGGGCTTAGACCAGGGACCGGACATGGCCCACCTGGCTCCCCAGGTAGGAAGCTTCCTCCTAGTGGACACCCAAATCGAGGCTCAACTGACCAGGAGTTGCAGACAGAGACAAGGCACCATAAGCAGTCCAGCTCCAGGACCCCCCAAGCCAGACACAGGGAGCCAGTCCCCCTTATCCCAAGCGCCTGGACCGTGTCCTTCACCAGGTCCTGAGCAGCCAGCTCACCCAGGCCTCCAGGTGGCCCCAGGGTCTCTGTGCTTCTCCCTGGGGGAGAAGAAGAGATGGGAGCAGACCAGCCCTGGAATTCAGAGAGGGAGCATCTGCCTTGGGCCACCTACTGGAAATGTGGCAACTTGGGGAGACCTGCATTCTGGTGCCATGTCAAGCAGCTGAGATGCCTGGGACCCAGCTTCTTCAACTGTGAAGGGAGCAACTGTCCCACGGCCCCCACTGCCCGGTCCCACGGCTGCCCCAGCCTCTCCCCACCTCCTCCTTTCCACAGTCACCCCCACTTCACTCTGGAGCATTTCACCCAAGACTGCCGGGGACAGAGACGATGCCAGCATCCGGATCAGGCAAAGCCCAGGGTCCAGAGTCCCTGAGCAGAGCTCACTGTCCCCCACATGGAACCTTCCAGGCTGAAAGGCACGTGCTTTTGGCCTCATTCTAGAAAGGGAAGAAAACAGAAACCCAGTGGGTCAGAAGAGTGCTTGGGCCAAAGCCAGGGACACAGTCCAGCAGCCCTTTCCTCTCTAGGCCAAAGCCCTGACCCCACAGGGGACCCGGCCTTCATGTCACCCCTGACCTCACTGGGGACCCCTGCCTCATAGGTTTTTGACCCCTTCCTTTCTAGGAAACAGGGCATTGGCTGCAGAGTTCAAACTGGTGCTGATACAAATCCTGAATTTCCTGTTTCTTTAAGCGGAGACACTACACATGGGCACGCTCTCCGCTCTCCGACTGCCACTTCTGACCTAACCCAGAGAAATTTTCACGCTGCAGCAATTTCAGTAACAGGAAAAACCAGACCCAGGGAGCTACCTGAATGTCACCAGCAAGTCGCCTGGGGCAGGAGTAGGACAGGCTGCCAGGACCTCCTTCCCTGTCTTCCCTCCTCTCTCACAGCCACCTGTCCCTCCTCAGGGCGGCAGCAAGAGCAGGATTGTGTGGCTTTCCCACCCTCCCCTAAGGCCTCCAGGAGCACTGTCCCCCTCCCAGAACACCCTCCAAAGAGCAACCCTGGGCCACTGAGCCCTCAAGGGGGCCCCTCATGACTACAATCAAGTGTGCTGAGCCCCCTCCCTAGTGAACCTTCCTGCCAACTCCTGTGTGTTGTGAATCTGAAACTGCATGTCCATTGTCACCAGGCTCCAGGCAGCCCTCCCTGCGATCAACCTGCCTGTGCAGGGTTCTCTGGAGCAGGAATTCAAGACCTCTGCATGGGGAGACAGGACCCTGGCAGTGAAGTGGGAAAGAGGGGAGCACTCCGGCGGGCCTGCAGGGGTGACTAGGAGCAGGTCTCGAGGCTCCCTGCATCCCTCACACAGAGCCTGTGCATGGATGGAATCTGCTGCCCGGGATGCAGGGGGGCCAAGGATCATCCAACAGGGAGGATCACAGAGCTGGGTTCTGAAGCATGAAGAGGAGTTTGCAGAGCTGATCAGAGGGAGCAGCATTTGCAAAGGCTCTGGGACTTGGGAAGAGCCTAAGCTGCTCGGTGCTGCTGCCCCCGCCCTTCAGGTCGGGATGGTGGGCAGGTAATGAAGGAGCCCAGGTGTCTTTCCCTGGGAGGTCCTTAGCAGGAACTGAGCGGGCAGTGGCAGAATCCAACCTGCGGGAGCAACAGCATTCGGAAGGTTGGGCAGAAGCCCGGCCAGAGCCATGGGAGCCACAGCCTGTTTCACCTCGAAACTAGAGAGCGCTGGTAGTACGAGGCCTTCTAATATGATCATCTCCTCTAAGAAAGAGAGTGGAGGGGCGTTTACAGATGCCATCAGATGAATTCTCAGGAAACCTCAGGCCCGTCTGGTACCCCATGCACAGCAGCCGAACCACGCTTCTGGCCAGTGAAGTGGTTTGCCCGGGAGTTTTTGCGGAAACAGAAAAGTTAGATCTTGCCCTGTTTTAGAGATGGGGAAACCGAGATAAAGGATGTTTCGGATCACAGTGCTTTGGGGCCTATGTCAGGAATAGCACCCGGATCACCCTGAACCCCACACCTTTGATGTGGGGGCAGCAGCTGCACACGTTTTCCTGCAAATGCACCTGGGTGGCCAGTGTCACCTCCAAATTTGGGAATCTGGTTGCTTCTAGGTGCACCACCTGAAACCCTGTCGCCCTCCTTGTGAAGCCAGCAGGTAGTGAACTGTGCAGTAAGACAACAGATTGTGCAAAACATGAGACTGGAGAGAAACCTTCTCAGTGGCGCTAGGGACATCACACCAGCCCCGTCTAACTGTGGAACCAGGTTCTCGCATTTAGAGTGTTTATTCCCGTCGGTGGGCGTCCTCGTCCGTATGTGGCTGCTGGGTGCAGGCAGCTCTGAACACAGGCACGTGGAAGGGGCTCAGCAACTGCCCGTGGGCTGAACGAAGGACGGTCTGTCCCAGAGCCTCAGTTGAACAGGGCTAAAACAGAAGATGGAGCCTCGCCCAGAACATCCTGGAAGCCGGTCCTCCAGGGCTCACTTCTCTGTGACCTGCAGCTTCCCTTCCCCCCAGTGTTTGTCATCTCTGAGCAGAGCAAATTCTGGTTCTGCTCAGAACTGCTCCATAGAAGCGGGAACAGGCGGTGGGGGAGTGGGGGGTTTACGGGCCACCCGCAAAGGCGTGGTCACCAAACGCCGCGATTTTCTTGTATTCTAGGCCACAGTAAACTCCCACCTCTCTCCTTCCCCCTCGTCTAATTCCCGGATCGATGAGATAGTTCGGGTCTCACTCGCTGCTCCAGTGGCCCCTTCTGGTCTCCAGCCTGGGATCCCCTGAGGACAGGGACTCGGGCTCCGGTGCTGGGTGGTCCCTTGCTGTGTGCAGCACGGCACCTGCGGTCCAGGAGATGGGCGGTAAATACGTACAGAGGGGACCATTTAATTCTGCACGGGAGTATCATTTTCATTGTTCACAGCCCACTTCTACCAGTAAAATGAATACGCTCTACCGGTGAAGTCTAGAGCCGCACTTCTGGCCCTGGGGCAGGCGGCAGGGCCACCCGGAGAGCTGGGCAGCACCCAGACTGCAGACCCCACACCCAGGGGCCCAGCTGCATGGGGGAGTCAGGGGGACCTTCAATTGTCATTTTGTGCAAGTTCCCAGGTGCTGCTGCTCTTGCCAGCACCGGTCCCACCCTGGGCGGGACACTGCTCTCTGGACAGGAGCCCACCACCAGTAGCTACACTCTTCACAACGGCACACGTGGCTCAGTGATTACCAACGTTTGGGGCAATTCTGAGACTATTTCACAGCATAAAAAAAAGAATGGACACATTCAAAGTTTTCTGTTCGGAGGAGTCATTTGCTACATTGGGAGTGGGGGGGTCCCTTCATTTTTGCAAATACCAGGAAATAAAATGTAAACTGTGACTGCAGTATCCTAACCTGAAACACAGAAAACTCACCACAGTCATACTTCAGACAGAATACGGGGCTCCCCGCGACAGGGGCCAAGCTTGCCTGGAGTTACGTTCTGACTTCTCACAACATGAAACCATTTATTTTGGCTTTAATGCATTCAAAAAAAAATTCCCTTATACCCCATCCCCCCACACACACACACAAAAAAATCAGCTTTCGGTTCACAATGAATGCGTCCTGGGTCTTTCTGAGTCTCACTCGCTGAGGCCTGGGGGGAGCTGGAGGTGCCTCCCCCATGCTCCTTGGTCCCTGGGTCCCTGCCTCCCTGCGTCCCCACGGTGAATCACCCGGCCCCAGCAGCCTGCATCCTTTCCAATTACCATAGCTATCAGAGCCGGCTGAAAAACCAGTAGCAGCTGGCAGGAAATGGGTAAGAAAACTGACCACAGATAAACTGTAGGGCTCTACAGAGGAGCGGCAGATGGACTCGGGGACAGGAAGTCGCACTGTGAGGCCTCGGCCCCCACCCGTCCAGGGGGCACTGCGGGCAGTCCACGGGCGCAGGCACCCGCGCGACGCAGCGACCGGCCAGCCCAGCCCAGGCCACAGCTCCCCTGGAGTGAAAGAAGTGGCCCAAAAATGGAGAAGAAGCACCTGAGATGTGCTGGCCTTCAGGGTCCCAGCGAAGGCGGTGGTTGTGATACTCCCAGCCATGACATAACAACCACAGGCCGGCCACGCTGTCAGGACAAATCGACTGTTGCCCAAGCATTTTCTACCGGGGTCCCTGCAGCCTGCTCTTGGCACAGGGCGTCAGGCACGCTGAGACCATGCTGGGGACGTGGCGAAGCTCTGCGCTCTGGAGTTACAGGCCCAGCGCTTTCAAATATGCCCACAGCTCTTCAGCCAACTCGAAGGGCAGACCCTCCAAAGTTCCTAATAATAGAGAAAATAATAGCTAGACAGTATGCCTAATGCCGCCTGTGCATTGTCCTGTTAATGTCACAGATACTCCAGGAGGTAGGGCAGACTGTCCCCATCTTACAGGCGAGCAAATGGAGGCTCAAGATCGAGTACACTTGCCCTGGGTCATGTAGCCCATGAGGGGCAGAGCCCGGCTTCAGAGTCTGCCCAGGTTCCTGCCCTGTCCACTCTGCGCACAGCGAGCCATCAGGTGCTGGGAAGGAAAGTGGAGGGAAGGGGGAGGGAAAGGGAGGTGAGCAGAGCAGGGGTGAGAGGGGAGGTCTCGCCTGGGCCCTGGCCCTCGCCCAGGGGAACGCCGGGCTGTCAGTGGTTAATAACGTCATCCCAGCGGCCCGAGATGGATGCCCACCCAGGACACCACCCCAGGCAGCCCAGCGAGGGGGACACACCCTCTTTGCAACCCTGAGCAGACCCAGGGTGCTACTGGGCCAGCCAGAGCAGTGTGGTGACTGAGGCCTGCCAGCCACTGGCTTCTCTGTGACACGCTTTGTGACAAGCTGCCATGACAAGAAGCTGCAGCATCTGCACTTGAACTTGTGACCTGGTGGCAGTCCCCCAGAGGGAGCTGGGGCACAGCTGGGGCGGCGGTGAGGGTCCCTTTCCCGTCTCTGCACCTGCCCCAGGGGGCGTGCACAGTCCCCCTCTGCTGGCACCCGGTCCCGCGCTTGGGTTAGCAAGATGGGAGTTCAGCTGGGTCTGAGTCACCCTTGTTCCTGGAACTCTGAAGGCGGGAGAGGATGCTGTGGGTAGGCTCTAACTGTATCATCTGGGCTGGGGCCGGTAGCAGATGGTCCTTATAAAAAAAAAAAGCATACTTCCATGTGTGCTTAAAATAGCACAGCACTCACCATCAGCTGAATGGGGAAATGTACGAGCCAGGCATTCACGTGGGAGTGGGCGCCGCAGGCTGTAGTTGGGACGAGGGGCCCAGACACCAGCCGCCGAGGCTGAGCCTGGGAGGCAGAAAGAGAAGGCTTGGTACCCACTGTGTGCCTGGCAGGTGGCAGACCCTGAAACCACAGGACCTTTCCCTCTGCTGCATATGAGCCAGGGAGAAGCGACTGGCCCGAGAGTCCCCTGCGGAGCGGGGACAACACAACACCGGCCTCCCCGCCACCCCGCCCACCTCTCTGTCAGTCCAAGGAACGCCCGTCTTCATCCTGGCCTTCCAGAAGACCAGGCTACCTCTAGGGGATCAGAAACTACCAACTCCAAGGCACCCTCTCCCTTCCCAGGGCCCTGTGGGAACCCGGAAGCAAATCCCGGAGCCTTGGAAGCCTGACCTTTTGGAGTCTGCCCTGCGGCACCTCAGATCTGCCCCTCACCATTGAGTGTCCTGGGACAGAGCACTTCCTCCTTCTTGGCCTTGGTTTCCCTATCTGTAAAATGGACTGAAAACAGCCGCCTTCTCCAGCGGGGAGCCCACCGTATGGCATGCTCTGCAAATGGCACTCATGGCTCTGCCTCACTCCCTGAGGCATGAGAGAGCCCTTGGCCTTTTCTCCCCTTAAAAAAAAAAAATCTCTTTTCTCCTTATGTAAGCCAAGCTACACTTTGGCAAGCAGAAGTAAAGCTCAGAGTCTGGGTCTACTGCTGCCCCTCTGGGCTGCTGTGTAGACAGGAGGGAAGAGGCAGCAGGGAAGGCTGGAGGCTGTGGCAGCAGATAGAGCCCAGGTCACCTGCCCCAGACGGCGGCCGGGGCTCCCAGAGGCCACAACAGCTGCCCCCAGAGCTCAGCAAATCGGAGCCCAGGTCACCATGGTGTCTGAAGGTGGAAGACCCTCCCAACGGCAGGGCAGAGGTAAGGAAGTCCCAAGGGAGCCAGAGGCCCTTGGGCTGCTCCTCCAAGACAGCAGGGTGGTCCCAGGTGGAGGGTCCACCATTGTGTTCTTTGTGGATAAGCACTGTGGTGTGCTGACAAATGTTTAACAACCAGCTCTGGAGAGGAAAATTAAAAATAGCTCTGATCTGTATGATCTGCAGTGTGTGCCAATGTCTGTGGTGTAAACTCCCACCGTGGCCGGTTTCATCGCTGCAGGTGAGGTTGGGAAGAGACGTGCAAATCGCCACCGTGAGCTCTAACCAATAGGTCAGCCTATCGCATGCACCCCGCATGTGTCTCAGGTTCCTCTACTTCGACCTGCGCAGGGCTGAGCTCAACACCCCTCCCAGGCCAGTCCTGCGCCGGGGTCTGTGGCTTCCTCCCTCTTGCCCAGGTCTGACCCACCCCTCCGAGCGCGCAGGTCCCTCCCCTTGTGTCTCTGTCTTCATCCTCGCACACCTCCAACCCTTGCCCTCCAGTCTGCCTTCCGCATCCTTCCAGGATGATCCTCCCAAATCTCAGATGTGCTCAGGTCACCCTCCTGCCGAAAACTCCTGGGTACAGACCAGGGTCCCAGCGGGGCTTCCCAGGGCCAGTGCACTGGCCTCAGCCTACCAGTCCCCTTTCCTCTTGCACCGCCCCTGCCTTTTTCAGTCCTCAGGCATGCCCTGTCCTCCCTCCCAGGCCCTGGGGAATGTGGTTGGCTCTGTCCAGAACCATCGTCATCTCTCCTCCATGCCCAGCCCTTCACCCCTGTGGTCCCAAGTCCAGCAGGTCCTTGCTCCCAGGGAGGCCCCTTCTTCCCCTCCACCCCTCCCTAGGACAGGTGCTGTGTTATCTGCACCCCCAGCTCCTTGAGCCTTCTCTTCCCAGTGGGTAATTCGGATGGTAACCATGCACTTACTTGTGTGGCCAAGTAACATTTAGCTCTCCCACTAGACTAGTGATGCCCAAAGGCACAGCAGACTGGCATTTCAAGCAGAGTAATTTTTTACTCTGTGGCACTGTCTGTAAACTGCAGAAGGGTGCCTGGTCCCCACCTGCTAGACACCAGGGGCCCTCCCAGACATGGTGACACACATCAGATGTCCTCCTCCATTCCCACACACCCTGGGAGGCTGGGCCACCCCAGCGGAGACCTACTACCCGGAACACTAAAGGCCAGAGGGACAGGAGCTCTGTCTAGCCTGGTAGGCTCCCAGCACACAGTAGATGTCCACGAGATGTTTGTCAAATGAATGGAGGGGAAGCTCCTGACTGAGGCTTTCGAACAAGCTGCTGACTGCCACGGCGGATGCTACAAGGAGTTTATGTCTGGGGTCCAGGAAGCCATCATGCTTCTAGACAGTGATGCTTAGCACCCTGGAGAAGGGGTCACCTCGTGGCACCACCCCAAAGCTCAGTCAGGCAGGATCCAAAGCCAGCCCCTGCTTTATCTCACTTTCCTCCGGCAGTCCAGGGCGCAGGCAATAAAGTGCATCCTCCCTTGACCACATGACAAGGGCAGGTGCTACTCTCCTGTCCCTGGTGCTCAGGACCTCGGCTTTCTCCCTGCCTCGCGCCAGCCCTCTGCACAGCCTGCCCTGGGAGCAGGCCGAGACAAAACACATGCAGCGTGCGGGCCAGGCCACAGGTAAGGCAGAGAACAGCTGTGGGGCGGGCAGCGCAGCTGGGGCCTGCACGGGGCTGGGATTTCTCCTGCAAACCTCCCTCGGACGGTCAGCTTTGCTCTCCCTTCCACAGCGATGAGCCTCTCTCCCCATCATCCAAATTCCAGCCATTTCGGGGGAACTTCACAATCAACATTCAGCTTCGTGTTGCATTCCATCCACAGGCGTTTATCACACTCACTTCATGTCTTGGGAACCTAGAATTGGCCTTCGTGTCCCACTTCATTGGCCCTGGGCCTATATCTGAGGGCTCTCTGGTGCCGGGTATCTGTTCATTCCATCGGGTCTAACTCTGCTCACGTTCTGCGCTGGGACGACGCCTGGCCCCAGTCACACCGCAGCCAGCAGTCCCCAAGGCCTGGCCTCCACGAGCTCCCAGCGTGTGCTGGATCTCTTGTCATCTGCCCACTCCATTTAATTCCACCCCTCTGCTCTGCGTCAAGCACTCTGCCCAGCCGTCCCGTAGACCCTTCAGAACTGGGAAGACAAGAGTTTCCACGTCTAAGACCCCGAGAGAACAATCAGAGAGCTGGAAATGGAGAACTGGGGTGTGGTGCAGAGGGAGAGGTCAGCACAGGCAGAGCAGGAGGTGGAAATCACAGGCGGGATCAGCACTGGGCCTGGCCTTGAAGGGAAAACAGTAATAACAATAGTGGTGTAGCTGGTACTTACTGATGCTGACACTTTTCTAAGCAATTTACAGGGACTATTTCATTTAATCTTCACAATTATTCCATGGCACGCATTATTCTCATTCCCATTTTACAGATGAAGGGACTGAGGCACACAGAATTAACTAACTTGCTTAAGGTTGTGCAGCTTGAAAGTGGCAGAGTGGGGATTTGAACCCAGGCAGTCTGGCTTCAGGGCCAGTGCTCATAGATGCTACCAAGAGAGTTTGGGTGTGTTGGCTATCTGCAGCTGTGTAAGAAATCTCCCCAAATTCAGCAGCCTAACACAACATGTGTGTACGGGTCAGGGACCTGGGAGTGGCAAGTGGGTCCTTCTGGCTTTGGACAAGCTGCTACCCAGGTGACATCCTAAAGACCCCCGGGCCCAACTGGGGGTGGATTTCCTTCTGAGCTCACTCACATGGCCGTAGGCCAAAGATCTCAGTTCCTGACTGCGTGGACAACAGAGATCCCAGTTCCTTACTGCGTTTACAATGACGACTGGCGGCAAACTTCCTTCGGAGGGAGGAGTGAGCAGGACAAGCCAGCGTGCTGGGGACAGGGCCCCGCGGTTTGCAGCGTGCTCACAGAAGTGGCCCCATCACTCTTGCCGTAGCCTGCGGTCTCTTCGTGAGAAGTGAGTCCCCGGGTCTGCCCCCACTCAAGGGGAGGGCATTTCAGGGGCATGGACAGCAGCAGGGGGTCACCAGGGCTGTCCAGAGCAGGAGATGGGAGACCACAGACACCGCGGTCTGTAGTTCGATTCTCCACCCCAGGAGCCCTAATTGCATTTGCTTCGGGAATAATAATAGCCTCGGAGTGAGCTCAAACTTGATTCCCAGCCTGAGAGGATGCTTTCTCCTGTTCCTCCCAGAAACCAAGTGCCAAATCAGACGAACCCTTCTTAAAGAGCATCTGCACGCTCCGCTATGTAAAGAAACACAAGTGTATTTGTATTTCGCTGGCGTCAGGCGGAAAACTTGGCACCATCCCTCCCTCCTCCGCTGCCTCGCCATACGACTCCAGTCAGCCCCCAGCTCCGCTAACGCGTTTATTTTTCATCTTCCTCTGCTCCCCCCCTGCCCATAGTGAAGAAACGCCCTGCTGGTTCCGGCGTTTCACTATCACAGGCAGCTGCCAAGAGCCCTGTCACACAGCTGAGTCGCTGCTCGGAGGCCAGAGGGCCAGGCCCACACTGGAGTCGGCAGTCAAGGCCCGAGGCCCGAGGCCCAGCCTGCTCTAGTCCAGCTGGTCGAGAGCCTTGCACCTTCCTACCTCCAAGCCATCATCACCCTCTCCTTTCCTAACCCTCCAATGCTTTTCCTGCTCCTCTTCACTCGGCCAAATCTTGGCTGCCCTTGAAGGTCGAGTCCACGCCCTCCCTTCTCTTTGAGCTTCTCCAGACAACGCCAGCTCTCCAAGGCTGGACTTGGCAAAGAGGCGTCATGTGCTCAACGGCACCGGTGAAATCAGAGCACCCACCACAGCAAGCAGATGGCTCCGAAAGTTGTCTGAGTTCTCCTCCCTGCCCCATCTTCGCCGCCTGGTTGCTCCGTCTGGGTCACCCTGGGTAAGGGTTCTCAGTGTCCTTCCCTCTAAACACCTGCCTCTAGGCAGCTCCACGCCCAAAGAGCCTGCTTCCTCCCTTCCCCAAGTCTCACACACTCTGGTCTGTTCTCACCTGTCCCATCACGGCCAGGCCTTGCTGTCAGGACAACCCCCTCCTCTACACTCCCCCGCACTCATAGTCTTCGTGAATCCCGGAGGCACTCCGTCAGCTCCCTTATGCAGGGTTCGAGCTTTCCACCTATCTCCCAACGAGACTTTGAGCACTTTCCTGGCAGGGCTGTGTCCAATTCTTATCTGAATCCAGAACAGGGCTGCGCAGAGGGCACAAACGTCACGTCGGGAAAGGTGAAGGAGATGAAACTGTCCATTGATAAGCTTTGTTCTCTTTGTTTCCTTCGCCTGCAGAAACGCAAACATCTTCCGCTTACAGTCTCAGAGCAGAAACTCAGTGTCGCATGCACGGAGGAGGGAGAGAACAACAGTGCACCACAGCTTTATCGGAAGCAGCTGAAGAACACCTTTGAGGTAGCGGCTGAGTGCCCCCTGCCCAGGCTCAGAGGGTGCGACGGAGAGACGGAAGCGCAGCCGCGGATTCGAGAGCTGAATCCTCAGCAGGGCCTGGGGAGGCCTCAGCAGCGTTGCACAAAACCCCGACAGCAGCAGAGGCAACAGCGTGGACCCCAGGGCTTCCTGGCAAGCTCCCCGCTTCTCAGTCCCCGCTAGATGACACCCGAATTACTCACTGCACAGTTGTGTTGTACTTTCTATTCCGCTGTTCTCTTTTCACACATTGTTCAGAAATAAATACTGGTGCCCACATTGCATGTTGCTTTTAAATAGCACTCCAAAGAGGAGACATGCCCAGTGATCTCCAAGTCACACCCCACGGGCTCTAGGTCATTTGCCTATAGGAGGTGGAAGTTGGACCTGGCGGAAGCTCACAGGTAACAGCGTGGGGTTGGGGCCACGCACCTGGGGCAGTCTCACCGACCAGCGCCTCTGAGGAAGTGGCCTCTCTGTTCGAACTAAGGCTGCCTTTTCTGAAAAGCAGCTGCTCTCAGACTGTTTGGTCTGAGGACCACTTTACGCTCTTAAAAATTTTTAAGCATCCTAAAGAACTTTTGTTCGTGTGGGTCGTATTTGATGATATTTACTGTATTAGAAATTAAAACTGATGGAGTTTTTGAATATGTGTCAACTTGAATCAAAAATAACAATAGTAAATTCATTACACATTAGCATAAATTTCACAGTTTAAGAAAGATAACTCTGTTTTCCAATAACAAAAATAGCAGTGAGAAGAATGGCAACAGTTTCTACTTGTCCAAAGCTCCTAATGTCTGACTTAACAGGAAACAGAAACACTGCTTCTGCCTTCACTCTGTGGCAGTGTGTTGTTTTAGTAGAGATGTGTGAAGAAAATTCAGTCTCAAACAAATTGGCACTTGGAAAAGAAAGCACAATTTGTAATAGGCTTTTCAGATAATTGTGGCTATTAGTCTCCTAAAAGTCAAAAAGTGGTAGTTTCTTAAAGGTTAGCTGCAATGTTGAATCTGAAACCATATAAATTAATTTTTTATACATGGTTACATTAAAATCCACCAGCTAGCCGACAGTTTGAATAGATCATTTTTTTACCCACTCATGATTTTGTAACAAATGCATCGGTCAGTCGTTTGGCAAATATCGATTCATTAAGCCATGCACACTTATCAAATATTGGCACATTTCATTACACAGCATAGCATTAATTTGACCACTAATCTCATCAGAGAAGTCTGTAGGTGTTAGGAAGCTATCAAGCTCACAGTGGTGGATACAAATTTTCTAAATTTCTAATTTTTACCTGAAAGCTTCGATTTCATGGCAACAGATATGTCAGTTATTTTTTCTGAAGTGACAGTCTCACTCTGTTTATTTTCAAGAAAAAGTCTGCCAAATAATCTGGGTTAGGGAAGTCCTTCTAAAATCTGAAAGGCCAGCCTCTTATGGAAAGTTTCGAGGATCTTAAATGTCAGTGAAAGGCGGAGAAGAGATCTCCAGGGAGGAATTCCCTGCAAACGGCTCCCAGCAGCCTGGAGCATGACGGTCACTGGAGCCAGACTGCTGGAGGCCACGTGGAAGCCGAGAGGTCAGCTTACTCCACAGCTCACCCGTCAGCCTCGTAGAAATTATGGTGATGGCAACACATCCTTCCGGCAGTCAGTGCAAGGCATGGTGCAAGAAGGCCAGCATACCCAAGCAGGGTGGGATGGCTGTCCTAGCCCCCTGCATGGCGGGACAGCCTCCAGGTGGAAACTCCAGCCCTGACCACAAACATCAAAAAAGCCGAGATGCAGAAACCTAGCCCCTTGCCGATAACCAGCTAGGTCTGACCTCATGATACAGCTTAATTCATACCTCAAGGGCAGCTCCACTTAGGCCAAGAAAAACCAGGCTCTTTACTGTGTCCCCAAACATTTTTGTTAATGTGTCCCATGCTTTTAGAAGAAATGTTACCATCTTTCATGAAATCAAAATAATCAGTGAAACAATCTTGGTCATTTAATTCTTCCTTTAATGACATTCTGAACAGTCAACAGAATGTTTCTTTCATCCACGTTATGACTTTCCTATTCGAGATGTGGCAGAACAGAGAGGTAGCCAAGGTTATAGACCCGGGAGCCGGGTCGCTGGAGTTTGAATCCCAGCTCTCTTACCCATCAGCTGTGCGACAAGATATCTAATTGCTCCGTGCCTCAGTTTCCTCAGCTGTGGAATGAGGAACAAGACAGCACCTACCTCCTGCTGTGAGTTCCAAATAATCTCTAACACCGAAGCTCTTATGAGAGGTAGCTGTTATTACCACACAGGTTCGCCCTTTCCAAATGTGACATTTCTGCAGAGGGGCTGTCTCCCAGGACCTTGCACCATCGTGAGAAGGCCTCCCTCCGTGGTGGCTGGCCCCCACCTCACGGTCCTGGGCTCACGTGACAGCATGCCCAGGATTCCAGGAAAGCTAAGGCCGACTGCTCCTCCTGGCTCTCTCTTCCTGTCACTGAGAAGTGACAAGTGTGAGGAGAGAGGAGGCCCAGCAATGCGCCCTGACCCCCGGTCCTTTTTGCTTGGGACACCCGTGGGGCTAGAGAGGATGGGGCCAGGGGTGCCTGGGGCCTGCTTTTCCCCTGTAGCTGTCCCCGGTGGTGCACAGCCATCACCTTCCCCTGTGGACAGTGTGCCAGGAGGGGTGTGTTGGATCTGACGCCTGCACTGGGGGAAGCCGTGTGACAGCCCACACTGCAGTCAGCACGGTCTCCACGGAAACGGCAAGGGCCACGCCCACAGCTCAGGTCCTCTGGCCTCCTTGTGAACGGTGTGTAAGGAACTCTGTCCTACTGGAGAGACCCACTGAGGGGCGGGGCAGGGCCAGGACCACGGGAAATGGGCAGCAGGGCAGAGGGTGAGTGGGGGCCATTTGAATCTGGCAGCTCAGATAGGCATTTGCAGGAGTGACAGATTCACCAGAGGTGACTCCCACAGGGGTACCCACAAAACAGGTAAGAACACCCAGAGCCAAACACATGCTCACACGAAGGGTACAGGTGCCTGTCTGAACAGACAGACACAGCCAGAGCTGCCCGGTGGCCGCTCTCCATCCTGAGGTTCCTCTCACCAGCAACACTGGTGGCCCTCAACTTGCAATGACCCTAGACCCAATCAGAACTTCTGTCACAAGAGATCTTTGCAACGTTGTCTGCCACTGTATTCAAATTCGAGAACTAAGGAGGTGCATGTAGCCACATCAGAAATGGAGGGCACATTTATCAAAGAAGGAGCAGGGGGAGGAGAACTCGGAGAGGGGCTGCAGAGGTGAGGAGGAGGAGGAAGCAGGTAGACGGCCGCTCAGGGAGGGCTGGGCATGCGCTGGGAGCCACCAGTCACCACCTCACATCACCCCAAGAGATTAGAAGCCAAAAGTATTATCCTCTTTTACAGACAAGCTAGCTAAGGGTATTTGTCATAAGTCACAAAACTGCAGGTGTACTTCGATTCCAAAGACCTCCCTTCCCTTTGCACAGTGCAGTGGCTGAGGCAGGAGCACAGGAGTAGCAGGAAGTTCCAGAGAAAGTCATTGGTAAACCCACACTTGCTAATGGTTTACTGTCAGCATTATACACACAGGTAACCAAAGCCCTTGTCAACAAACGCAGTGACCATTATTAGTGAGCAAAATGTAGCAAACAAAGGCTGAGGTGCCAAGAATCCAGCCAACCATGACAGGTAGGCACCAACCGACTCAGGAGACCTGGGGTCGGGGCCAGCCCTGCCTCCGCCCTGCCAAGGACTATGGCCAAACCACTACTGTCTTTGTGTGGATTTCTTGCCATATGAAATGGTGAGGGGTGGGATAGATGACCTCAGCAGCTTCTGAAAGCCTCTTCTCAGCAGTGTAGATATAATTAGGAGACATCAGCAAGTGATATCATGTGTATGCACCCAGGCACCCATGGAGTAAACACTCCATGAACTCCCAATGGACATAAAAAAGATCACTGTTTACAGATTATATAACTTTATAACCAAAATTTTATTTTAAAAAATTTAAAAATATTGTCATAACTAAGAAGACAGATCTGTAGGATGGCAGAGGATGCTGGTGCAATGATAAAAAATAGACCAGCAGGATATACTACAGCCTAGAAACATCCATTGTAAATGGAAATTTAATATATGGTAAGGGAAGGTGAAGCAGTTTTAAAACATGGCCACAAATTCCTGGACACTTCTTCCATTGAGAGGTGGGGTCGATGTCCCCTTCCCTTGAATCTGGGTGGGCATGTGACTGTCCACCAATTCAAGTAATGCAGGTAACTTCCAGGTGGGTTCATAAAAGGCCAGGCATCTTCCTCCTTGTCCTGTTGCAACACTCACTCCTGGTGTCCTAACCTCCCCTGAAAAACTCCGATGCCCCAAGGTCTCCATACTGTGAGAAAGCCCACGCCATGTAGAGGCCAAGTGTGCGTGCTCTAGGGACTGTTCCCAGCTGAGCCCAACTTTTGAGTCATCCCAGCCCCAGTGCCCAAACATGTCCGTGAAGAAGTCCCTGGATGATTCCAGGCTCCCAGTCTTCCCCAGATACTCAAGCCTTCCCAGCTGAGGCCCCAGACATGGTAAAGCAAAGCCAAGCCATCCTGCCCAAAGGCCCCACCTACAGAATGCATGAGCATAATAAAGTGATGACTGTTCCAGGCCACTAAGTCTGGAGTTGTCTGTCATACACCAATGGATAACCAGAACAGAAGAGATTTTTAATCACTGAGGAAATAATGACTCCTTCAATAAATGATATAAAGATGTAGAAATTATTTTCATGCCATAAAAAATTGTTAATGGATTAATAGGATAAATATTTTAATTTATTAAAAGTATTTTTATAAAACTATTAGAATAAAATAAAGAAAAAGCATTATCAAAGTTTAGGGATAGGAAAGTGTTTCATAAGTATTAACCACTCCCAAAAAAACCCAGATAATATGAAAGAAAAGATTGACAAGTTTTATCAAATATATGTACGTAAAAATCTTATGATCAAAGACTCCATAAACCAAGTTAATAGCCAACTGACAGACAGGCAGAAAGTCTTGGCAGCACGGATAACAACCAAAGTATTGATATACAGAAAAAAATGAGGAGCACCTACTCATTCAAAAGGACCAAGAATTCAAAAGAAAATTAGGGAATGATATGAGCAGATAATTCACAGAGAAGAAATATAAATGGAAAGTAAACATACAAAAAAAAATACCAAACCTCACTAGCAATCATACACATTCATTTTAAAACAACAATATCAAAAAAAACCAACAATATAATTTTTCACCCATCATGTTGGCAAGAAGTGATATTGACAAGAGTGTATAGAAAGAGACACTATTCTATTATTGATAGGAATGTAAATTGGGGTCATCTTTTTGAAGGACAGTTTGTTGAATCTATCAAAATTTTAAATTTCACACCTCTTTATCTAGTAAGTCATTTCCATTTGTCTATCCCATGGCAATATTGCCATATACCTACATGTACAAAAAAAATGTACTGTAAAAAAATATGAAACAATGGCAATTGCCACATTTGTGAAAGCAACCAATCAAAATAAACACAGATACATATCAATAAATATTTGGCAAAATGAACCCTGAGCAGACATACTATGGATGACTATGCATCATTTTAAAATAATGAGGTAAATATCAAAAACAGAGTAGGGTGACCAGAAGACTCAGCTCTCTAGAACCTTTGACAGATGGATTTCTCATTATAAAGAGGAGTAACAACAGCAAGATATTGGAATAGGAGGTCCCAGCCCTTATCTCCTCACAGAAACATAGATTTCACAAATATCCACGGATGAAAATACCTTTATTAGAGCTCCAGAATCCAACTGAAAGGTCCCAGCACCCCAGTGAAGCACAAAATGCAAGAAGAGCCACACTGGAAAGGGTAAGAAGAACAGTCTCACCTTACCCACACCACCCTTCCCCAAGCTGGCACAGCTGAGCACCAAAACAGACATCCTCAGCCTGTAATTTCTCCCATGGGGAAAAAAGGGAGCAAAGTGAGCACACAGCTTCCCCAGCCTTTCAGGGCACTTCCTGGGAAGGCCACTTCTCTCTTGCCTCACCCCAAACATTGAGGAAATTGAACTGTGGTCAGCTAAGAATAAAGAAAAAAGGCTGGTGTCCTCAGCAACTGGCAGATTTCAACAACCAGCTCATGGGCCCCATAAGCTGGCCTGCCAGCTGTCTTACTTGTGGACCCCACCAGCCAATTGACCCACCCATGGATCCTAGAAGCTGGTCCATGTGCCCCTCTGCATCCAGTGCCACACTAGCCCCCACAGATGACATCCCACATCCCCCGGCAGACAGCACAGATCTCAGCAGCCAGAGTGGTTCTCAGCAGCCAGCTCAACTCTACAGGACTGGAAGAGCATCATCAGCAGACTAGAGCAAGTAAAAGAAAGAATCAGCAAACTAGAAGGCAGGTCATTTAAAATTATCCCATCAGAGGAGAAAAAAAAAAAAGAATGCAAAGGAGTGAAGAAAGCCAACAGGACTTACTGAGCACCCTCAGGCAGGAAATGGACATATGAATTCATAAAGCTCGAGAAATGCCAAATAGGTTGACCCTAAAGAGATATGTGGAGACACAGTATACAGATGCTCCTTGACTTACAATGGGATTATGCCCCAATAAATCCATCATAAGATGAAAATAGCATAAGTCAAAAATCAGTTGTTTACCCTCATGATTGAGTGGCTGACAGGGAGCTGCAGCTTGTTGCCACTGCCAAGCATCATAAGAGAGTATCATACTACATATTGCTAGCCCAGGAAAAGATCACATTTCAAAATTTAAATTGTGGTTTCTGCTGAATGCATACCACTTTCACACCATCATAAAGTTGAAAAACTGTAGTCCAACCATTGTCAGTCAGGGACCATCTGTATTTAAATTATCTAAAGTCAAAGACAAAGACAAAATTTTGAAAGTAGTAAGAGAAAAGCAACACATCACATACAAGTAAACCTGAATAAGACTGACAGCATATTTCTTAGCAGAACCTTGGCAGGCTAGGAGAAATTGGGATGACATGTTCAGGTGCTAGAAGAAAAAACTGTCAACTAAGAATTCTATACACAGCAAAACTGTCCTTTAAAAATGTAGGAGAGATAAAGGCTTTCCCAGACAAAACTGAGGGAGAACTGCCTTATAATAAGGTAAAACTAGAACTGCCTTATAATGAGTGCTACAGTGTTATTCAAGTTGAAATAAGATGACACTAAATAGCAACACAAAAGCTTATGGAAGTAAAAATCTAACTGGTAAAAGTAAATGTAGACAAACACAGAATAATGTGATATTGTAATGGTACTGCTTAATCACTTTTAATCCAAGTATAAAGTTAAGAGACAAAACTATTAAGAATAGCTTAACCACAAAAATTTGTGAATGGATACACAATATAAAAGGAAGTAAATTCTGACATCAATAACATAAAGGGAGGAGTAAAACTGTATAGCGTATACAATTGAAGTTGTTATCAGCTTATAATAGACTGTTATAACTATAAAAAGTTTTATGCAAACTTCATAATAACCATAAAGAAAAAATATACAGTAGATAAAAAAACAGTAAAGAGAAAATAATCACAAAGTTTATCATGACCAAAAAGTTACCAAATCACAAAGGCAGACAGTAAGAGAGGAAGAAAGAAATGAAAGAACCACAAAACAGAAAACAATATACAAAATGGCAGTAGCAAGTCCTTAACTATAATTACTTTAAATGTAAATGGATTAAAATCACTAATCAAAAGATATAGACTGGCTGAATGGTCAAAAAACCAGGTTCAACTAAATGCTGTCTATAAGACACTCATTTTAGATTTAAGGACACGCCTAAGCTGAAAGTGAGGGATGGAAAAAGATATTCCATGAAAATTGTAAAAAGTATTTATATGACACAAAATAGACTTTAAGTCAAAAACTGTCACAACAAAGAAGTTTATTGTATAATGATAAAAGGGTCAATTCAACAAGAAGATATAACCATTATAAATATATATGCACCCAACAATCACAGCACCTAAAGATATACAGCATTTACAGATCTGAGGGGAGAAATAGACAGCAATACAATGATGGTAGAATTCAATACTGTGTTTCCAATAGTGGATAGATCATTCAGACAGAAAAACAATAAGGAAACAACAAACTTGAGCAACACTACAGACCAAGAAAAAAAGAAAGAAGACTTAAAATTGGACAAATGGAATTACATTAAGCTATTAATAAGCTTCTGAGCTGCAAAGGAAGTCATGAACAAAATGAAAAAGCAGCCTATGAAATGGGAGAAAATATTTGCAAGCCATATATTTGGTAGGGAGTTAATATCCACAATGTATAAGAAACTTCTACAGCTCAATAGCAAAATAAATAAGTAAATAAATAGCCCAATTAAAAAATGGGCAAATGATGTGAGTAGACATTTGTCCAAAGGAAACACACAAATGACGAACAGGTTTATGAAAAGGTGCTCAGCATCCCTAATAATCAGGGAAATACAAATCACAGTGAGATACCACCTCACACTTGTTAGGATGGCTATTAGGAAGGAAAAAAAAGAGCCTTGGCAAGGATGTGGAGAAAAGGGAACACTTGTTACTGTTTGTGGAGATGTAAATTGGTGCAGCCACTATGGAAAACAGCATTGAGGTTCCTCAAAAAATTAAAAACAGAACTACCATATGATCCAGCAATCCCACTTCTGAGTACATAGCCAAAGGATTTGAAATCAGGATCTTGAAGAGATATTTACTCCCATGTTCATTGCAGCATTATTCACAATGGAAAAGGTACGGAAACAATCTAAGTGTCTATTGATGGATGAATAGATTTTACAAATGTGATACACACACACACACATTTACACATACACACAAACGCACACAGTGGAACATTATTCTTCCTTAAAGAAGATGGAAATTCTTCCATTAGCAATGACATGGATGAACCTGCAGGCCATTATGCTAAGTGAGATAAGCCAGAAATGAAGCAGAGAGTAGGGTGGTGGTTACCAGGGGCTGGAGGGTGGGGAAAATAGGAAGATGTTGGTCAAAGCATGCAAAGTTTCCGTTACACAGGATGAATAAGTTCTAGAGATCTGGTGTACAGCATGGTGACTAGAGTTCATAATAATGTATTTTATACTCGAAATTTGCTAAAATAGTAGATCTTAAGTATTGTCACCAGAAAAAGTTGATTATGTAAGGTGATGGATATTATTTAGGTTATTAAGTATAAAATGTCCGATTTCCTTAAGCACTAAGTTTGACAGTTGATATCTCTGACATTTCACTTTGACACTCCTTGTTTTATTTTTATTGTGAAGGTAGATCCTCAGTCTTTCAAACGCATGTTTTGGCTTATGATTATCTTTCAAAACAATTTTTAGAGCAATTTTTGTGAAACCATGGATAAGTCATTCGCATTATTTTCTAATGTGAGTTCCATCATGGAACCAATGCAGAGTAGGCAGCTCAAAATTTCAACAAAGTGTTTGGGAAGAATATGACTAATGAATGCACAGTACATCAAGGGTTTGAGAAATTCCATTCTGTTGATTTTAATCTTGAAAATCAGCCACGTGGGTGACCTGACAAAAAGGTGGGTAATGATGAGCTGAAAGGTGTAGTGGAAGTGAATTCATCTCCACCTATGCATGAATTAGCAGCAAGGTTTGACATTACTATTCCAACAAGATTGGACCATTTGAAACAAATGGGCAAGGTAAAGCTGGATAGATGGGTTCCACATGACTTAAACAAGCATCAGAATAGAAATCTTCTCAAAGCTTGCCTTTCTTTGCTGTCACGACATAAAGGCGAACCATTTCTACACTGTATTGTTATGTGTGATGAAAAATGGATTCTT
>CAUYRT010016857.1:0-39489 GCA_963574885.1 Lepilemur ruficaudatus
GCTGGGACTACAGGCATGCACCACCATGCCTGGCTAATTTTTTCTATATATATTTAGTTGGCCAATTAATTTCTTTCTATTATTAGTAGAGACGAGGTCTCGCTCTTGCTCAGGTTGGTCTCGAACTCCTGACCTTGAGCAGTCCGCCCGCCTCGGCCTCCCAGAGTGCTAGGATTACAGGCGTGAGCCACCACGCCCAGTCAGCGTTCAGGGTTTTGTTCTACCCAGACATCCTGAAGTTCTATAAGAAAGACCTGAACTCTCAACCTCCTTAAGGCTACAGCTACATCTAACCTTTATGACCTGTCATCTTTCAGCTCATACAAACATAAGCAGGGGGAGGGTTTTGTTTAAAGCTAAACCCACTGGAAGGTGTGGGTGTAAAGGGTTCTCTGATGAGTCTACCCTAGAGAAGACTACTGAGCCAGTGACTTAAAAAAAAGCCCCATGTATGGAGAGATCACATGAGCAGGAGATATCATCTTAATCCAGAATTGGCAGGTATTGCCCAGCTAAAAATAATAATCATAGCACCAATGTTTATTAAGAGCTTTCTATGTACTAAGCGCCGAGGCTTAGAGATGTTAAAGAACTCGGCCCACGTCTTAGTAGGAAGAGGGGGGAGCCAGAGGGGGGAAGGCCCAAATTATGATCTCAGAGCCAGCTCATGACCCTACATTGCTTAAGTGCTGCAGTATTTATACATCCGGATAATCAACTTGCCCCCAAGAAATGGGAGTCTAGATAGGCTCCAGATTCGTGAAATAGCAGTTTATTTCAATGGAAATTCTGATTTTTCTGTTCTGTGCAAGGTCAATCATTAGAGAAAGTAAAGGGTTTGGATTCCAGTTTGAATTTGCTCTAGGAGGGAATTTGGCTTTTAAGGAAGTCAACTTGGCTTTTTCACAGTTAAGGAAAAACATTTCGGAGTGGGTTCATGATTCAGCAGATTAGTGCAGTTCATTCCAGTTTTAGTTCAACCATAGTTCAGTTCAAGTAGCTGGGTCAGCAAGCTTCAAAGAGGCGGCTGTGCCTTCCTTCCCTCAGCCCAGCCAGGAGTGACTGAGCAGAGAACCAAGACTGTTTCACAGAAAGGACCAGCCAGCCAGGCCTGGGGCTCCCAGTAAGGACGGGGACTGGCTGCTGCCGCTCTTCTCCCTGCAATTTCCATAAGCGCCCTTCCTGCTGTCACCCAGCCCAGCTGGAGAGTTCACAAAGAGCAGTCCCAGCCAAGGCCCCCTCCTGCCAGGTGTCTGAACAATAGATGTCACATGGGTAAGAACAGAGTCCACCTCCTGTATTGCCCCCAGGAAAACAAGCTTTCCCTGTTTTCCCAGATGTTAAGTGTTTGGATTGTAGGATTATTGAAATGTTATTGTTGAGGGAGTTGGGAGCTAGAGAGAGGATTGGACTGTGTCCCTAGAGTCCTTCTTTCCAGGAAATGGCAGTGTTTTGACTTTCACCTGCCACTGACCACTGATCTGTGTTTCCATAGACATCTAAAGCAGAACAAAAACATGGGGCACAGAAACTGCCCTCTGATGAATTCAGAACATGACTAAATTTGCTTTTTAATCACTAAAAAATATTTTAAGTTCTTTTCTTTATTCTGTAGTGTTTAGGAAAAAAAAAAAATGATTTCCTCTTTAGACGTGGGAGTCATGAATCCCTAGCAGGCCCAGAATTATTAAGCTTGAAAAGTTTTACGAGTGTCCTAAAATTGTATAATAAATGTTATCAGATTCTCAAAGAGACTTGTGATCCCAAACACATTAAAACCTACTTTTTAAAACTATACACTACTAGTCTACCAAGAGGCTACTGTCATTCTAGGTTACCTATTCTGCATTTTCTAGTATAACCAATATCTTCTTTCAGACATACAAGGTAATTCTAAGTCCCAGACCAGCTTGTTCTAGTAAAATTCAAAAATGTGGATATTTCTTAAGAGCATGTTGAAAAAGTTCCTGACCTAGGAAAGTTAATCATTCATACATCCTTACTAAGAGACAAGAAATAATTTTAGGATAGCTTTACAGATTGGCCCCAAACAACCCAATTCTCAATGTTTAAGGCTGTGCACTTTTCCTCCCCCTACCTCAATTCCACCCTAAGTCTGAGAATTCCTGGGCTTTATACCTGGAAGGAACCTTAAAAATTCTTAAACCAGGCTCTTCCATGCCCTAGGTTCCTCAGGAGCCACGACAGGGGTGAGAGGAAGGGGTCAGAAGGACAGTGCTCTGGTCCAAACCTCTGCTTCAGCTTAGAGCAGTCTCTTTTCATTTGACTTTTATATTAGACATTAACATAAGATTTCGTTTAAAAAGGAACAGGATTCTACCATAAAAATAAAAATAACAAAAAGCCATTGATTTAGGACAGCCCCTCTATTTTATAAATTCCAAACAAAACAAAACAAAAACTCTGCAACCCAAGGAAAATGAGTTACTTGCCCAAGGTTACATAGTTCAGGACTTTGTCATGACACCACCCTGAGCCTCTATGGCCTTGCTCATTCCCCTTCAGAAGCTGGCCAAGGTGGCCAATCCAGCAGAAGGCAGCTCAGGTGCCACGTGGTCTGCTGCCCTGTGGCCCCTCTGAGGTGCTGGTACTGGGCACCTTTCCCACGAAGTACACACCTGGTCTCACCTTATCAACATAGTTGGCGATCTCCATGAGCTTGTGTTTGGTGGCGTCCGGGTCTCGTCGATTCTTCTGAAACTAAACGGGACAGGCAGAACCAGGTGAGATCCCAGAACCTCTCACAGGATCCTTCCTGTGCCCCATTACTTGTTTTTGCATGTGTTCTTTTTTAATTCTGTCTTCTGTGAGCAGTCATATTTATGCAACTGTCTTCCCACCCAAGCTGACAGCTTGTGAAGGGCAGGACCTAGTCACATCCATCTTCATATCCCTAGCTACTAGCTCAGGGCAGGGCACACAGCAGGCATGCAATAATTACATAGTGAATTCCCTAACCCTTGAAGTAAATCTTATTCTCCACCCTCTCAATCACAAGGCCTCTGGTAAACTCCTACTGGGGCTTAAAAGAGGGACTGATCTAACCCTTGCCTTGGTCATCACCTCAACATGAAGCCACCATCACAAAGATCTCCCGAGGCTCCCCTGTAGGTGGCCAATCAACACTGGTCAAACTGTTGTAAGGCATTGTGTTCAGCAGTAAGTAGGACACAAAGAAGTGTGAGATCTTGGCCCTAGCCTAGAGCAGCTTCAATCAAAACAGGGAGAGGACCAGAAATAACTACAATGGCAGATCCTGTATTTAAGGAGCATACAGTTGAAACAGGCTGAGAAAACATGCACAGAGATAACCTCAATGCGAGGCCACATGAATGACACAGGATGGGTGCGGGTAAGGAGGACCGTGAGACATTGGCAAATACGCATCGTCTCGCACGTGGCAGTGCCGTCCACAGTAAGAATTCTGAGACTGCATCAGACAGAAATCAGACATTTCTAATAAAGCACAGGAACAAAAGCTGTGTTTCATGAGAGATGCCCACATGGGTACCAGGAACAGGACATTTCAGCATGAATGCCTCATACTTATATTCCTCCCCAAAGGAGAGATCTCTTGCAGCTACAATGATCAAGGGAAGCTTCACAGTGTAGAAAGAAAATTTTCTGCAGTTGCAAATTAAATTTGCAAATGATGGGCATGTCTTGTACACTGCCATTGTTACCTGGAATCTGGGTACCTCTTCAATTTACCCATTATACATGTTCCTTCAATTCCAAACCTTCACTTCCTTCCTCCACCCCATCCTGCAAGACCATTTCAGCAAGAAACAAAAAGAACAGCCCAAATAAACGCCCTGGGGTATTTGTTTGGCTGGGGGTGTGTGCCAGCTCTGACACACGGAAGAAATCCACCGTTTTTCCCTTTCTCTCACTGCTTTTGGACATTCCTGGTTTTCCTCAGAATTGTCGCTCACCAGAAGAGAATTTCATGGTCACCACTAAGCATTCTAAAGTTAACTTCAGTGTGACACACTGTGACTCAGACCTTTCCAAGGTATTAATCTAGAACTTTCTCATTAAAGAGGCCTCCCATTTCCAAATTAGTCCCACAGCAAAGCGCTCCAGCATTTCCATTCATTTAGCAAATATTTACTAGAACATCAGGGCCGAATTTTATGGCCTTTCAAATATATTAATCCTATCTTTAAACAGCCGCCCAACTAGGCCACCATAATTTAAGGAGTATATCCTCTTGTCCAGAATACTCTTAAGTTAGAGTCAGCAAACCTCCTCTGCAAAGGCCAGAGAGTAAATATTTTAGGCTCTGTGGGCCACGTCATCTCTGCCACAACTGCTCAACTCTGCCACAGTAGCCGGGAAACAGCCAGGGACCATACACAAACGGTGGGCGTGGCTGTGTTCCAGCAAAACTGTTTGCAAAAACACGTGTGGGCTGGATCTGGCCACGGGCTGTAGTTTGCAGACCCCTGGTCTAGAGAACAGACTATTTCAACCTTACATTTTCCAGGGTGACACAGGAAGTACAACGTGGTGCGGCACCATCCTCTCCCCGCTACCCTCCGTGCTGCTGGCCTCACGAAAGTCCTTTGCAGGCCTGTGTTTATAGCTATCCTGTCCCCTCCTACAATATCCCACCTTACTCTTCGTTCCGCTGGGATCCAGTTCCGCCTGGGGAATGAATAGGCTGAGAACCACCCCAGGAGCTCCCACCTAGGCCCAGCGACTGAGGAGCCGTCTGCTCGTTTTTATTGCTGACAACTTTCTCTAGGCAGCAGCTGAGTCTCTGCTCCCTGCTCTGAGGTTGGAGCCCAGAGCAGGGGGCTGTCCTATCTCAGCACCTGGTTGTAAATCACGCTAGGGCAGCCCTCCCCTTCCTCGTCTTCCCATCCTCTCAGATTAATTGATTGTCAGAAATACATTTCTGCCTGCAGAGGATGAGAGAGAGAGGGAGTAAGGGAGGTGGTGAGGGGGTGACAGGTGAGCCTGGGGACCCAGCCCGGCCTATTACGTCCCTGCCCACCCCCTCACACAAACCACTCAGAGCCTTCAGCTCAGGGGACCCAGAACCCTGAGAAACAAGCACATTCCCTTGGCTGCACGAATCCCAGCGCCATTGCTGAAGCTGTTGTCCTCTCTCCCCCTCTCTCCTCTGTAACTGGGGACACCACAGGCCTGGAGGCACCTTGAGCAGACACTTTTCCTCTGGGGCTTGCTGTGACCCTGGAGGTCAGGAGACAGAAGGTGTCCAATTCCTGCCCCGCCCCCCACTTCTCTGGCTGCTTCCGAAGACTCAAACCCGATGGGTTTTAAAACCCCAAGATTCCTCTGGGGCCAGTACAAGGCCAAAGGGGAGAAATACGCTACTTTTAAACCAGAACATCTGGGTTTCTATATGCTAAACTACTGTGGTTCCCAGGAGCTTTTATCGAAATAAAGGATTCTGCAGTTGGGAAAAAAAGTGGCTCAGACCACTGTATTAGATGATCTTAGATGCAAAGCTTAATTGGAAAAGTGTCCCAGAGTCCGAGGAGTTCAGCTTTCTCCCAGCAACCCTCCCACACCAAGGGCAGTCCTGCAGGGCAGGGGCCGGGGCCGGGGTCAGGGTCAGTCACCTCCTCCTGCAACTGCGGAGTCTGGGCTGGCTCCTACACCAGCTTTGGATTCTGTTCCCCACGCCACTGCCCTAACCTATACACACAACTCATTTTTGGAGAGGAAAGAAAAAAAAAGACATAGAAAACACACACATACCAGGCTGCTAGAAAAACCAGCACTGACATCAATTAAAAAGCTAAAGTCTTCTCAGAGCGGAACACCATGTTCCCTCAGCCTGGAATGCCCTTCACCTCCACTTCTCTGTCTTGTGAACGCCTCCTTGTCCTTTAAGACAGCTCAAGGGCCGCCTCCTGTCACTGTCATCCGGTGACAAGCACCTGAAGGCCTTCTGGCCTGAAGTCTAGTGTTCTTCCCACACCTGGCACTGCCCTCAGGACCCACGCTTCGGGATTGTGACTAGGTAGAGCCACCTTACAAGGAGGACTTTTGGGAAGCTGAATGCTAACCCCTTTGGGTGGGGTTCAGATAGACTGGAGTTATGATGAGTTCTGTCCTGGGGGGCCGGAAGGCCGGTTGGTATGCACAGTGTTAGAACACAGTGGGGGCTCAGCTCATCATGACGTCCAGTGTGCAGAAGATGTGCTCAGTTTTATGGTCGCTACATAAAGTGAGGATCGAAGGTAACATCAGGCTAATTTAGGCAGATATGGGGTCTGGGGCCTGAACCCATTCTTCAGGTGTCAGCTTCAACATCAATGCCTCAGAGAAGCTTTCCTCAATTCTCAAAACCATGTTGGACCCCTTCACCTGCACTCTAATCCTCCCTAAGAGTCCGCAGTTAGCATACTTGGGACACATAGAGTTTTTTGTGCTGTTACTGTAAACTCTGCCATGCCAGGGTGGGTCTGTCTTCTTGACAGCTATATCATCTGGTGCTAAGCACTGTGCTTGGCACATACTAGAAAATCAAGAAATTGTTGATGAATAAGTATACAAAATGTATGATGAGCTAGGTCAGTGTTCATCAAATCTTAGAACCTGTCTCATTTGAGGAATACGGAGTTGAAGGCTAACATGCTGTCCCTTTAGGTCAGCAGTTCCCAGACTTGCCTATACATCATAATCACTCAGAAGCCTTGTCAAACATGGATTGCTGGATCCCACCCTGACAGTTTAGGACTCAGTAGGTCTGGGGTAGGACCCAAGAATTTACAAGTTCACAGATGCCGCTGATGCCGCGGTCCAAGGACCACATTTTGGGAACAACGGCTTTAGGTCCTCACTTGGCACCTACATGATTATAAAAAATGGAAAACAGAAGAACATGTGGGAAGCAAAAACTGGTACTCAATCAGATGATTGAAAATATACTTATTATCTTTGTAAAAAAAAGAATTTTTTAAAATTTCTATAGACAATTATTCATGGACCCCTAAGATAAACATCAGAACCTAAAGGTCTTCAGACCCAATTCAAGAAATGTCAATCCAGATAACTGTCCTGATTTTCTACCCGACTGATGTATCATGTCATGAGAGGCTTTTCCTCGTGGGTTTTTTCTTCCCATCAATTTTCAAAATGGTAAAAAGAGCCTTTGGTCAGATTTAAGGTCAAAATCATACGATAAACCAGAGAAAGATGAATGTGCCAGCGTCTCCCCAAAGCAGTGCAAAGCCTGGCGTGGAAGCTACCCAGAGAGCAGCGTTTCTGCAAAACCCACTGCCTCCTCCTTACCTCCGCATAGTCAGCCACAAGGTAAAGCTCCACGTACTTCATGGAGTGCAAATCTTCCCTTTTCATCTGAGAAAGACACAGAGGCAGATCAGGCTGTAGAAAGGGTGGGCTTGGCCTCATTTCAAAAACACTGCTAAGAAACGGAGCTGGTGAGTGAACAGTGGGCATCCATATTCATTTTGTTCTTGGGCACTAGAGCCAATCCTGGCTGTGGTGGCCACCACCCTCACTAACACCTTCCACCACTATTGAGTTATCCCTGGAGGCTACTCTGGGACAGGGGCAGGATCCAGTCCTTTATTCTCAGAAACTACTGAGCTGGGCTGGCCAGCACAGGAGAACAGAGGCCAACATACAGTGCGGGAACATGCTGGCAATCAGGCTCCTAAATAAGCTTGAAACCACAACCTCTATTTTCAGTATGAATAAATACAAGCATTTGTGCATATGGCCAAGTGGCTATTCCAAAGGGGGAGGTGTACTTTTTAAAGTTTCTGAAATCAGCATCTCATTTGACAGTATTTTACATGTAGTATTGTTTTCTCCAAAAGCAGTTATTCCATTATGAGGGTATCTCACACTCAACAATGACTTAGAATGAAAGAAGAAAGCTACTTCCTCCTTCTTAGCCATGGCCCTTCCATTGAGAAATACTCTTGGATTCAAAGTAAGGGTCCTCAGAAGGGACAAGCCTGTGCCTAGGTTGATTCCTGCACCGAGAGCCTCACAACTCACCCTGCGAGGTCGTTTCTTGGTCTGCTGTGTAAACTGAAGGGCCCAGTCCCTGGTGGTGGGCTTGGAGTGCTCGAACCCACAGTTCCCCAGGGGCAGCTTGAGATATTCAGCTCTGTAAATAAGGTGTTGGCCTTCGCTGTCAGGGAGGGGCTCGATGACATAGCTGAGGTTACTGCTCACCATAATCAGTCCTCTGTGGGTAGGAGAAATAGAATCTCTGGTCAAAGATTATGGTCCTGGAAAAGTCCCTTGCATAGGTCTTAGTTTCAAAATGACAGTTGGTTTTTTTGTTTGTTTTTTGTTTTTTTCGTTTTTTGCTAAAGAAGCAAGTTCTGAGACAGTTGGTTTTGATCATTGGCTTTTAACTTTACTATGGGACCGTGCACGCCTTTCTGAGAATCCAATGCAAGCTCAGACCTCCTCTCAAGAGGAATGCACATGTATATGAAATGTGGCACACAATCTCAGGGCACCTGGACCCCCTAAGCCCATCCCCAGAATCCAGATGAGGAGTCTCTGGATTAGGGAAGCTCAGAAGGTTCTAAAAAGGCTGTACCCAGGACATTTAATACTTACAAAGGACAGTAGGACTTGGATTCCAAAAAGCCTCCCAACCCCAAACATGGCATATGACAAATAACAAGTCAAAACTTTACAGACTCAGAAAAAGCAGGCCGGGTGCAGTGGCTCACGCCTGTAATCCTAGCACTCTGGGAGGCCGAGGCGGGTGGATTGCTCAGGGTCAGGAGTTCGAAACCAGCCTGAACAAGAGCGAGACCCTGTCTCTACTATAAATAGAAAGAAATTAATTGGCCAACTAAAAATATATGTAAAAAAAAAATTAGCCAGGCATGGTGGCCCATGCCTGTCGTCCCAGCTACTGGGAGGCTGAGGCAGGAGGATCGCCTGAGCCCAGGAGTTTGAGGTTGCTGTGAGCTAGGCTGACACCACGGCACTCTAGCCTGGGCAACAAATGAGACTCTGTCTCAAAAAAAAAAAAAAAAAAAAAAAAAAAAAAAAAACCAGAAAAAAGCAATCCAGTGGCCAGAGAAAGAACACTGGCCTGCAGGTGAGGCAACCCAGGCTCTGGATTTAGCTCCAACATGCAATTGTCACATGCTCTCCGGCAAACGTTTTAAATCTCTCTGAGCCTCAGTTTCCTCATTCCCAAAGCAGAAATAATTTAGTAACTTATCAGGACTCTTGGATGATTACATGGAAGGAAAAGTGTCCTTGTGCTTGGAAACCAAAGCTAGAGGCAACACCGATGCCATGCCTACTAGTCCCAACTGCCCCATTGTGGGAGTTATTCAGTGAAGTGACATCCACAACGAAGCAAGTGTTACTACTTTTGTTCCCCTCGGTTACAGACTATAGTGCTGAACTCCAAATAAAGATGTCTTCATCTATTTTATCCTTCCGCTCATTGAACCCTTACTCTGTCCTAGACACAATGTAAACACAATCCTTGTCCTCAAGTAATGCACAGTCCCTTGGAGGACAGTCACTCATTGCACATTTACTGGACTCCTGCTGTGTGCCAGGCAATGCACTAGTTGCTGAGAATGGTCAGTGAATGAGATAAAGTGTCTGCCCTCGTGAAACTTAGAGTCTAAACATGGGAATCAGTCATGACAACACACAGCAGAGAGAACAAAGAGGTTTCAAGCCCCTAACACTGATGGATTGATGCAGCTTTTTAGAGTGTTACATCCAGGCTTCTGTGGGCTTATGCAGCCTCAGTGAGAAGGAGGGCCACGCTTATTATCTATTGCTGTCACAAATGATCAATGAAGGGTGAGTAGAGGCCCATGCAGCAGGTATTTGTCATCCTTGACACAGAAGAATATGATAGCAAGAGAATATACTCGAGGCTCTGGGGTAGGAGGAAGCCCAGCAAGCATTTCATATGCTCCAAAACCTCATGCAGGTGCCCATTCATCCAGAGAGCTCAGAACCTACGGAGTCTCCAACTCAGAGTTTTTGCCACTATCAATCAGCAGGGCCTCTCTCTTAGGCTGTCTCGGCTTCCATCCCAACCGCAGCCCCCTGGGGATCCCCGCCCACGGTTTGCCCTTTGGGAAGAGCCTGTGATGCTTTCAGGAAAGACAGTGCCAGGCCCTGATCAGCAGCAGCCCTTCCCGGATGCCATCCCTGGCTGACCTCATTCCGGAGCCAGGGAGCCTGATGACTTCCTGGCCGCCTCACCCAGGCTGACGCAGCAATACCCAACCAGCCCCCCGGAGGGACACATAAGGTGCTCCCCGGACAGCTGGGGATGGGAGTGGGGCAAAGGGCAAGGGTCACATCCACCCCCTAATCCAGACAGGAAAGGGTAGAGGGGTGAGTTGCCGCAGGCATCCTGTTCTCGAGTTATCTCAACCCAGCTGTCCAAGACGCCTCCCATCACCTCAGTCTCCCCTAACGGCTACAGACAGAGGGTGTGACACAAGCCAGCCCATGGTTCTGTGTGCGCCAGGTGGTGGCCGCCGAGATTATACTCAACGAGTGGAAAGTTCCATATAGGAATCAAGGACGTTCCAGTGTAGGGCCACAAGGTGCAGTTGACCTGGCATCCCTTGAACAAGCCTCTGGGCCAAACAGGACAGAGACCAAGCCTAAGTTTGGTGCACAATAAATAATAATCACAGCGGCTATAGATTGCCGAGCCTTTGCTATGGACCAGGCACTGTGCTAAGCATTTTACTATTCACACCTGCTTCTAGGATCCTTACAAATATTATCCCCAACGTACAAAATGGGAAAACTAAGGCTCAGCAAGATTAATTAATTAGCCCAAAGTCACAAAAATAGTAAGAGTGTGAGTAATGATTTGAACCTAAGTATTCTGGTTCAGCCCAAGTCCCACAGCCTTAAACCTGACTGCACACGGCCTTGCTCACAACGGCCCAGTGGAGTGGATCAGAAAGATAGTCCCAGTTCACAGATGGCTCAGTGATGGGACAGCAGCTGAGCTGTGACTGACCACTACAAGCTGCCTGTCTGAAGTCAGACCCCAGTTCCCTGGGAGACAAGGTAGAGGACGCATTCAGCCCACTTTTCATCCTCAGCAGTCGTTTACTGAGAGCTAACTGAATGCCAGGCACTGTGCTTACAAACGTTATTCTTATCTCATTCCCACATCGATGTCATAAGGTAGGTACCATCACAGGTCCCATTTCACAAATCCAGAAACTGAGGCTCAGAGAGATCAAATAAGAAGCTCTCATGGGGAATCTGGGACAAAGATTTAGGGTCTCGGCCCCATGGCTTTAGCTAACCTCTGTGCTGTCTGCCTCCAGCAGGGAGGTTGAAACTTACATGTCAGTGATCTCTAGGATTGGAGGTCCCAGAGGCATCTAATAGAATATTCTACAGTATATAGAAATATAGATGTCTGGGCCCAACCTAAAAGACCCGATGCTGCAGGCCTGCGTGTCTGCACTGTGCACAAGTCCTGTGGGTGAGTCCCTGCATGGCCACTCACAAGAACTGTGGCCTGGAGCCCACACGTTGTAGCAGGAACTTGCTTTCCTAAGGCCCGAGCAATGCTGTTTCAGGGAAAAGGCAGATTACGGTTTGAGAAACGCAGGCTCAGAAGGACACTGAAGGTCCTTCCATCAACAGGATCCTGTGGCCACTCCCCTTCCCTCCCTCGACTGTGGCCCTTGCTAATTCACCCTGTGTCACAGCTGCAGTCCGCCCAGACAGCCTGGGGATGGAGAAGAGGCTGGCACAAGCCCCAGCACTTTACAGGAACCCCAGCTTTGCTGGAGGAATTTCTAAGAATGTGGTTCCAGGGGCCCTCCCCCACCATCACCCCCAAGTCCTCTAGCTGCCCTCCCTGGGCACGCAGCAGTTGTTTATCCTTCTAGGAGCCTTGGTTGATCTAATTTGCTCAATGCCAGCACGGGCAGAGGCAGAACTCAGCAGGAGGCACGAGCAGGGGCCCAGGAGGCTGGGTGGCCGGGACCTCACGTGCTCTTCTCCGCTCTGTTCTCCATCCTATTCCTCATCCTGGAGAGCTGGATACAAACAAAACTGTACGAAGGAACAGGCCAGGCCAGGCAGTGAGCTGGTGATTCACGTTTAACCCCTGAATAACCGACGGACTCACCCAAATGCATCCTTCAAGGAACTGGGCAAGAACTGCTTCCTGGGAACTTGTCCATTCAGAGCTAAACCCTAAAAGTCCTACTTCCACATACCCAGAGCTGCCCTAAGAGGTAACCATCTTTCCTTTCCCCTTCCCTTTAATGCACCATGTGAAAGGAGCTACAGGGGACTTCAAAGCCAGCAGACAAGAGGAGGCACACAGGCGAGGTGCTCCCTCCGGGCTGGGGTAGCCGGGCACAGGTAGAGCGCACAGGCTCCCGAGTGAGACACACCTGGATTCCAAGTCTGGCCCTGCTATCTGCTAGCTGCCCCTCCTTCTGCCCTCGGCCACCACCTTCCTGAGACTCTGCTCCTTCTGTCTGCAGCCCAGGGCTTCCCATACTGAAGGGCTCTTTTGATGGTCTGGTCTACTCTCGCTTTACAGATAGGAGGAAAGCCCCCCAGGAAGGGAATTCGCCTACGCTCACCCAGTGAGCAAATGTCAGAGCCAGGGGCAGACACCAGGTCCCCTAGTGTCCTGGGGAGGCAGCACTAACACTGCCGATCTCACAGGCTTGCTATGATAACTGACTCAAGTGACAGGCGATGTTTACTAATAACCAAAGCAACATATGAAAAGAACAGCTAACAGTCACTGAGCATGTATCGTACACAGAGCAAGCTGCAAAGCATTTTGTTCCATAGCCATTCAACACATCTGCACCGAGAACCTACTGTGTGACAGGAGCTGTTCTAGGCACTGGAGATACAGCATGATCAAAACAAAGCCCCTGCTGTCAAAGAGCTTGCACCCGTCACCTCATGCAAATCCACCAGTGACATTGATATTGCTGTTTCCACTTTATAGGTAAGAAGACTGAGGTCAGAGAACTGCAGTAGCCTATCAGGTTTTAAACCAGGACTCCAGAATTTAAACTTGTTGCAACTTAATGGCGCTGCCCTCTGAGGGCTTAATCCGCACAGTGCCTGATGCAGAGGTGGCACCGATTATCTGTTCTGCAGAAGGCAGGCAAGGTATCCAGAGGGGAAAGGACACGCCACTTCTACGGGTTGGCTGTGTGTGTATGATGAGCCACCTCCTTCTGCCCTCGGCCACCACCTTCCTGAGACTCTGCTCCTTCTGTCTGCAGCCCAGGGCTTCCCATATCAAAGGGCCCTTTTGATGGTCTGGTCTACTCTCGCTTTACAGATGGGAGGAAAGTCCCCCAGGAAAGGAACTTGCCCAAGCTCACCCAGTGAGTTAATGTTAGAGCCAGGGGCAGATCCCAGGTCTCCTAGTGTCCCAGGGATGCACCAGCACAGCCAAGGTAAGAATAAGCAAAAAAATTAAATGAGGAAAGGACTGCTATGATATAGAAGTGATCCATCAAATAGATCACTATGGATATTTATTGTATACCTTTGAAAGACTTTTTATACAAGTAAACTTGCTAGACATTAGTATTAATACATAAGATATTATTGCCAACCATTAAAAGAATGAGTTAGATCTATTTGTACCTAAAACATAATGCTAAATTGGAAAAAAAATTACAGGACTGTATGGATAGGGTAATCTCATTCGGATAAAAAGAAATCTATATATCAGACAATTGCTCACACACCCAACAGTGATTACAGTTGGGGAATGGGATTGGGTGGAAGGGTGGGACAGGGTAAAGAACTTTCACTTTTTTAAGTGTACACATTCTTGTACGATTTGAATGTTTAACACTAAACCTGTATTTGTTATATATAATGATAATTTTCAGTAAGAATTTTTTTAAAAAATAACTTATCAATCAAGTACCCCTGCGCTGACAGCGAGCTAGGGACACGGACACACACACACACACACACACACACGTTTTCCAGAATTCACAGGCTTAGAGACACTTCGGCCTGGCACTGTCTAGATTTTGTCACAAAATAATCATCGCTCCTTACATGTATGCCATGTGTTAGCTTGCAAAGCATTTGTGCACGGGAGAAGTTGTGTACACATTTAGAGGATGGGTGCCTAACTCAGAGGCAAGTCTGGGGGTTCTGGACACCTGCAATCCCCCATGAGATGGTACCCCATGTCTTTTTATTGGTGTAGTTGATAAGTATCCATAGCTTCTGCCCAATTCTCAAAGGGGTCAGGGGCCCAAAAAATATTACAAAGGATTTTACTATGTATGTATGTTCTTTTTTTGCGAGGGATATTTCTAAAAGGATACACAAGAAACTGGTAACAGTGGATGTCCCTGGGTGGGGGGGGGGGAATCTAGGTAAGAAAAAGAACTTTCTTTCATTGTATACCCTTTTGTACTATTTGAATCTATTCTTACTATGATCATGTATTACTTCTTCAATTAAAGTAACCCGAAGAACTGCTTTGGAGAGAAGAGGGCCCCCAGAAACCATCTAGAAGTTCAGCTGAATTCCTGTTTTTCGTATTATCAGTCTGCAAATCCTACCTATTTTCTCCAATCACAAGGAGCACGTTTCCAGGAGAGAATAAGCACTACGGAGAGTTTCCATTGCAGCGATGCTTTATGAGCCTTGGGAGGCGACTGGAGTTGGGGCCACATGGGTTTGAACGCTGCCACTGTCACAGCTGCTCCTTCTCCAGGGTCCCAATGGAGCCATCTGGCTTGAGTCTTCAGCTCTTAAATCAATCCACCCACAACCTTGGGTTTCTTAAGGTGTGTAGTGAGAGGGCTGGGAAAGTAAGGCGAGTGGATCTCACCAGAGGAAGCGTGCAAAACAGAAACACATGGACACTCAGCCAGCTTCCCCCCGTCAGCACCGCTGCAGGAATGATTTACAAGAGGCCAAGCCAAGTTCCCACTGCTTCAGACTTAGCAGATGGAGGAAGACGCAGAGAGAAGCAGGTCACACCTGCATGTTCCCTTTCCTCCTTCTTGGGAAAAACTTTGTTTACTTGCAGACTGCAGGTGGTGGCGGCTGGGCCTGCAAATCCCACCATGAGGCCAGTTGGCCTGGCTTATCCAGGTCACTTTAGTGGGTGGATTTGGGAGCCAGTCTGTTATTGCCTTCCAGCCAAAGCCTGTTTCCTGCCTAATCCCCTCCAGCCGACTCACCATAAAGCCTTCAGATGAAGACGTGGCCCAATTTATAAACAGACACGTGGGACCTGCAGCGTGTGGGGTCTTCAATTTGTATAAGAGCCTGGCAAGTCTTAGTTCCACTGTTAAAAGATGGTAAGAATCCCGTATGTATATAAAGTGCTATAGAGTTAAAATAACAATTTCTACCATGCCTAACATCAATGTGCATTTTAGATGAGGAAACTGAGGTCTCCAAAAATTACAGTGTCTGTTTTTCCCCCACTCATGCAGGGCATGGACATAAGGTAGGTACCCAGTATTAATTTGTCAAATGAAAGAAGCAATCATTGAATGAATCAATCAATCAATAAAGAGAGAAAGAGTACACAGCAGAGCCACCTAGTACCAGCTAACGAGAGCCAAAGGGCATATCTTTTCAATTCTGCCTTCCAGAACATCATGATGGTAGCTTGAAATTGGGTGGGAGTATCTTCACCAGCGTAGTGGCAGATGCTACAAATCAAGGCTTTTGCCTTTTCTTAATAGACCCAGTTTACCAACACACCGGATACACATAATACAGGCTATCAAAACCCAGGCAATTGGTACAGGCAATTAGAATCCATGTGTTTTAGATCATTATTCTTTTTCCCAAAAAAAAAAAAAAAGTACAAGAGGGGAGAGAGGGAGGGGTCCAAATAAATAATATTACTTCAGCATACAAGTGTAGATGCTATTATATGTATATGCAACGCACTAGGGCAGGCTGGTGGGAACAGATATTTGGAGGTAAAATTCATTTTCTCAAGGAGCACGCATTCTCAGGCACAGACTGGAACATGCACACAGATCAGCTGGGGGTCTTGGTAGAGTGTGGACTGACACCCAGAAGGTCTGGGGGGGACATAAGATGCTGCATCTTGGACAAGGTCCCAGGCAAAGCTGATGCTGCCATCTGAAGAGAAGCAGGGCCTGGGAGGCCACTGGGTGCTGGCAACGTGGCAGTGCCATTCTAAGGTCAGACGGCTACTAACACTCGGAATCCTCACAACACCAGGTGTGTGTTCTTTTTATCCACATTTTACAAATGAGACCATCGAGACACCCAGCTGGTAGACTGCTACTAGCTCAAACCCGGGAGTCTGGCTGGAAGAAGCAAGGGTCACTCTAGAATGCGCCATCTGGTTGGAACTTTGCTGTCGATTTCCTGTCTTGACAAGGATCCTTGCCTCTCCTTCCTCCCCCGACTCTGTTCGCTAACTGTCCATTTCCTATTTCACCACCTACAAGTACTTCTATCAGAGAAGACTAAGAAGTGTGACTGAATGCTCAAACTCATCAGTGTTGAGTACATGAACCGTGTGTCTCTGTTGCTTTGACATCTGGGGTCTTGCTGACCGGGGAGGGACTGCCCCTTCCAGGCTTAGCCAGCTCCTAGAGAGATCAGACAGTTTTCCAGCTTCCTTGCCTTTCACGTGCAAGCCAACCAACCCAGGGCCCACACCCCACCCATCTCCTTTATTGGGGCCTTAGCCTCTGGGCCATCCTCCCCTAATCACCCCGGAACCGGTACAGGACAACTAAGGACAGAAAGCCCTATGCCCCAGAGCCTACCGAAATTATTTAAACTAGCCAATCCCAAACCTGCTTATTCTGCCTCACCCACTCCTTCCTGCAGAAACCACAGAAAGGCTCTTGCCCACACTTCTCCTCGCTCCCTCTGCCCCTGACCAGCCCCGGGGCTTCCCCGTGTGCCCCCACTCCTGTGGCATAGCATGCCCCCTCCTCTTTCTGTACGGCCATCTTTTCAATGGCACTTGTCCCCGGATTTGTTGGCCTGACCATACCTACATGGTAATAAACCGGTATTTTAAAACATCAAGTTCATCAGGGAAGTTACACAAATCCTGGAGCATTTGTGGATTATCTAGGATTTTCCTTGCCCCTCCCAGGCCTGGCCCTACTCAGAGCTGGCGCCCACACACTCTCAGTGGACTGCTTCCCAAGGCCCTTGCCTTCGTCTGGCCCTGCTTGACCCAGGGAGAGTGCCAGGTGCCCCCTGCAGCCTCAGGGTCTCTTACCTAATTCCCCGGCAGGTGCTGAGCGTGACGCTGGACTGCTCTGCCTCCCTCACCGAGCCGTGGTAAAAGCAGTGATCCTAGCAAGGAGAGAGGAAGTGGTCAGGCCAAAGAACATTGATAAGCATGGCAATGCTGATGTCTCATGGAGGTGACAGATGATTCACAGCTTGTCATATATCTACTCCAGCTTTATGGCACCTTACAGCCTGCAAAGAGCCTTCCCAGCCACCGTTTCATTTGACGCTTATAATAATCCTGGGAGGGGGGCAGGGCAGATATCATTATCTCCACTGAACAGAGAAGGGAGCTGAGGCTCAGAGAAGCAAGGAGATTTGCCAAAGGTCTCCCTGCTAGTCGGAGAACCCAGGACTTCCGGATCTAGTTCAGAATGCTTTCCATGGCATGATGTTAGCCACAGGAAACAGCGATTTGTGAAAGAGCCTGCCTCTCCACCAACGTCGTCTTTGTAACCCCCAGTTGTGGGTTGAATAGTGTCCCCCTGAAATTTACGTCCACCAAAACCTCAGAATGTGACTTTATTTGGAAATAGGATTTTTGCATGGGTAATTAAATGATGAGGTCATACTGGATTAGAGCAGGTCCTAAACCCAGTGACTGGTGCCCTTATAAGAGACACAGAGACAATACAGAGAGACACACAGAGAAAGAGAAGAGGCCATTTGAAGACGGAGGCAGAGACTTGAGTGATGAAGCTACAAGCCAAGGAGCACCAAGGATGGCCAGGAGCCGCCAGAAGCTACAAGAGGCAAGGAAGGACTCTTCCCTAGAGGCTTTGGATGGAGCACGGCCCTGCCCACACCTTGATTTTGGACTTCTAGCCTCCAGAACTGTGAGAGAATAAGTTTCTATTTTAAACCTCCAAGCTCATGGTGCTCTGTTACAGCAGCCCAAGGAAATGAATACACCCCCATCTCTTCCCAACTCATGATGCCTTCCTTCCCTGACTTCCCCAACACCTGGGCCACGCTTGGTTTGGCACCTGCATCCATGAGGTCTGCCCTGCTCTCTAGTCATCATGTCTCATGGCTGTCTGGTCTTCCCCACCCAGCTGTGGAGCACAAATACAGTGCCAGGCCCTGGGCTAGGCCCCAGAGACACAATAATGAGCAAATAGAGACATAGCTTCGGCCGTCGCAGGGCTTAGGGTCTTGTGAGAGCCAGTCATTAATGAGAAAGCCAAACAATGATACAATTATAGGCCAGGTATGCTGGCTCATGCCTATAATCCCAGTATTTGGGGAGGCTAAGGCAGGAGGATCACTTGAGGCCAGGAATTGGAGGTTGCAGTGAGCTATGATCATGCCACTGCACTCCAGCCTGTGCAACAGAGTACGACCCTATCTCTAAAAAAATAGAAAAGAACAAGATTAAAAAAGAAGATACAATTACAAACTACAAGGAGTGGCTTTAAATAAATGTTTGAGGTGCCGGCAGATGGATAAGTAGGGTAACCATAGTGTTCAGGAGGCAAATACAGCACTGTTGAGTGCGCTAAAGTCCAAAACCAGACAGATGGGCAGAACCAGGACTGTCCCCAACAAACCGAGAGGTAACAAAAAGGCATACATTCCTGTAAGCTTCTTCCCAAATAGGTCAAGAGAGATAAGATGGTCAGAACAGAGAAAAGATAAAACCCTCAGGGTAGAGCCAGGTTCCAAAGAGTTCTTAAGAAGGATGTAAGCTCACAGCTACAGACTTGGAAGCTTTCTCTTTTCCAACGCCCTGAGGCTGAGTAGGCCCAATCATAAATGCTCAGGCCTCCACACAAGTGACAGTCCAAGGGGTCCATCTCTAGGACCATGATGCTTGCTGTGGTTGCTCTGTCCCCTGGGCTGTGACCCAGCAGACAGCTGACCCATGTGTCTGCGTTCTCTGGCTCCAATTCCCTCCCAGCTGTGAGGTGAGTACAGCCTAATAATTAAATTGGAGCATTGTGGCATGGCCAGGCCAGATTAGATCCAAGCCCCCACATCTCCCAGCTCTGTAAACAGTTCCATAACCTCTCTCTGACCATCAGCATCCTCAGGCTCTACCTCACAGAGTGGTTTGTAAGGATGCTGTGCTTAAAGGAGCTAGCAGAGTACCTGGCCCAGAGTGGCAGGCAGTAAACATGAGTGATCACATTACCATTAAGTCTTCCTTCACCAAAGGCACATGTGGCCTCGAGGGACCCAGAAGCCCACCAAGGGGCTGAATCCCAGACTCCACTGTGCCAGTTCTATATCTGGCTGAACCAAGCAGCCAGATCGGAGGATACAGGCCAAACTGACACTTGGGCTCATTCTCCGGACCACAGGTGTCCTCTCATCTGCCGATAATCCACCGGCCAGTGATGATCCTCCTTCCCCTTCAAACTTCTGCAGTCAGGAGTGACAGGGGCCAACCCTACCTTTGTATCAACCTTTCCTGGACTTTGGACAAGTCCAGTCCCATCCTTCAGAGCAGAACAAAGGAAAGCCTCTGTGCTGGGGGCAGAGGACACCCCCAGCACTTGAGAAAGAAGGTGACGCAGGCAAAACCCTCCTTCCACTCCTTCCAGCCCGGAGCCCATAAGCTTTCAAACGCCAGCCTGTCACGTGGCTCCTCTCCCTACCCCTGGGCTCTGGGATTCGGAGGCTAACCATCAAGCACTCAAGTCCCAAACCTGGTCCTCAGAACTCAGCAGCGGGGCCACAAAGCCCACAGCACAGGATCATTCACGGGGAGAAGGGAGCCAGGCCAGCACGGGGCTCACAGATGCTAGAATGATAGAGAGTGAAGGAGTTTAGAAACACATGCCAGCTACGGTTTTAAAACGCTGGTACCATCACTAATAAAGAGATCTCAGGTCCTGGGATGGCTGGGAAGAATCCCTGCATCTCTTCCTACCTTTGGATTGATGCTAACAGTGTTTGCAGCCCAGGTATTCTCCGGAATAGCCTGACAAATGATGTTGTAACATGCTTCACAATCCACAGAGGGTTTTCCTAGACATTATTCCCTATGGTCATGACGGCTGCCACTTACTGTTACCACTAGTAAGACCCAACATCTGTCCAGCTCTTACCATTGGATGGAAAACCTAGGAAGACTTTTCTTCCTTCAACTCTGACCACAGTCTTATGAGATAGATATTATTCTCATGCTTTAAAAGGGGGAAACAGAAGGTTAGAGAGGTTTAAGTCATTTGCAAGGTGACACAGCAAAGTGGAGACTGGAACCCAGCAGCCTGGCCCCTTGTTCCATCCTCTGCCACTCCCAGCAGTGGCAAGGGGAGGACTTTATCCATCAGAGCTCCGTCATCTCTCTGCTTCCTGAGCAACGAAAGAGACAAGTTCTAGTCTGAGGCTCGCCCCTTACTAGTTATCTGAACTTAGTCAAGTTACTTTTCCTCTTCTCGCGATTTCTTCATCTGTAAAACGTAGGGTTGGAAGAGATGTTTATGAATTCCCATAAAAACCAGTGATTCATCTTACCCTTCTATAGCTCTGCGAGTCAGATATCAGCATAGCTGCTTTACAAATGAGGAAACTCAACACTAGTGTGGGCAAAAGGGTTGTTTAAGGTCACATAGCTCGTTAAAGCCAAGACTACAAGCCTGGCTTCAGACCCCAAACCCTGTAACTCTTTCCACGGGAACACGTCCACAGACCCGTCCCCCAGTGACCTGACCTAGATCAGGCCTGTAGCCTAAAGGCCTCCCTGATTGAGTCTTGATAAGGTTCCCAGAACTCCAGCCACCCCAGGCCAAGTTTGCAGCGCAGCGCAGTCCTCAACACTTGGGTCAAGTGCAGCTGAATGGTTTATTCCATTCCCATTTCTCTTTTGAGATCTCAGCTTCCAAATCCAACACCGACTGAGAACCCCATGGGCCTGGGTGGGGGCTTTGCAAGAGCGCGGGAGCAAGGGGAGTCAGAGAACAATGAGCGTCCCATGGCACAGTCAACAAGGCCTTCAGGAAGGAGGGGGACGACGGATGCGGGGAAGTTCTCTTCCACTCCTCTGTTTCTGAAAGGCCCTTCAACATCTCTGCCTAACGCACAAGCTGAGAGCACAAAGAACAAGTCACAGACCAGCCGTGAAGTCACTGCATTCCGTGGCTTCTCCGCCTGATGGGGCCACCCCGAGGGGGCTCTCATGGCAGGAAGCATGAGCTCATGGCAAACTGCAGACTGAGACCCATTCTTGAGCTGTGGGTGCAGAAGTGGCAGGAGCCAAACTCAGAGGAGGGGGTTTCTGCGAGATTGCAGTGGCTAGTGGCTTTCTAGGTGAGCCCGAACCACCCCCAAACGCACACCCCCGCCCCTGGAGGCAGAGAATAGAGTTCTCAAGAGGAGAGGACAAGTTTTGACCATGGGGCGCCAAGGAGCGTGGAGTCACAGGTAGACAGCCTCCATGGAGAAGACGCAGCCTGGCTGCTCACGTGGGCACCGGCCACACCAACTCCTTGCCCATCCAGGAAGGTCTTGGAGCAGAGGTGGCACCGCTCTTCACGCCCAGCCTCGAACACAGCCCCGAGCTGCCTGGTTACTAGGCTCTAGATCTTTCAGATCTAGCAAAACCTAACCGTCCCATGTTGTTTTCACCACCCAGGGGTAAGCTGATGACCTAATCTGGGCTGTCAAGGACTGACAGTGGCTGGCACTGTCTTGTCAGACACCTACACTCTGGCAGGGATATTGTGAAGAATGGGCCGTGTGGGATCTCGGGGTCCCTGGGAAGCTGCTGCAGGAGCCTGAAGCCGGGGGGCCTCTCCTGCTGTCCTCCACACACCTCCCAGCCATGTGCCTCTTCTCTTCTCCTTCATCCCTCCTCACCAGCTCAGGCTCTGAAAAAGGGGACTTGAATCCAGGGTTCCCCAACTTGGGTACTACACCGCACTTGGAGCAGGACAGTTCTCTGTTGTGGAGGGTCTGTCCTACGCATTGCAGAATGTATAGGACTTCTTGCCACTGAATGCCAGTAGCTTCCCCTCAGCCCAGCTATGACAATCAGAACTGTCTCCAAACATTGCCAAGTGTCCCCTAGGGCGGAGCATTGGGGGCTAAGCTCCTGGCTGACAACCACTGCTCTGAGCCTACAAATTCCCACAGGCACCCCGTAGGAAGAGCTAGCAAACCATGAAATGGGTGTGATTCACTGCCCTAAACGGCCACCAGTCAGGTGTGGTAAAGCAAACTAATATGTGTCCATCTGAAAGACCATTTTCCAAGTGACAAACCTTTGACTTTGTGCAAACATCCCCACTCAAAAACAACCTTCAGGGAAAAAATGTCCAGTCTAAAGATATCAGCAAAATAAGAAAAGCTTCCTAACTTAAAATCACATCAAAAGGGCAGACTACAAATTTGTATGCACAGTGGTTACAACTCTGTGACTCTAATACTTCCATTTAAAAAAGGGGAGGGTGGCTGATCAAATACCTAGTTGGATGAGGTGATGGGATTATGGGTAAATCATTTCCTTAAGAGTTTTATTAATGTGTGGGTTATGTTAATAACCCACACATTAATAAGCAAAGAAAATGTATGCTTCACGATGACATACACCAATTTTAAGCAGATGTAATTACCCTAAAATAATTCTATTTGTTTGTTTAGCCATTTTAACTAGCAAAGGAAAGGGAGCACTTACAAAACAAAAAATACACATTTTGCTTCTCCTGTTTGCTCCCTTGGCCTTCGGTGAGGAGGAATCATCCTCGAGAGGAGGAGCCACCTCCATCCAGATTCTCCTCGGTCCGCAGGGGTGGTCCCGGGAGAGGGCAGCGGCGGGATAGACATCTGCTGATCTGAACTCACCTCTGATTTCAGCGCGGTGGTTCGAGGGTCACCACTTGGAGTATAGTGGGTTTCCGTGTAGGCTGGAGCAAAAAGGTGCCTGCAAACAATAAAAACAGACATTTATCTCTTTAGTTAATGGGCTCCATCCTCCTGGTGACAGCAGCAGGTGACTTTAACTGAACAAGGCAGGGCCATCCCGAGCATCTGCCTGCAAAAGAAACTACACAGACACAAGGGGCTAAGGAACAAAAAGGAAATCTAGAGGAAGTCTGTTTTTAATTTTATATTTACTGGGATCATTACACCAACTATTAATAGATGGCATTGATAACAACTAAAGCAACGATCATAACGTTTCTCTGGGTTTAGGGAAAATATACACACAAACACATGCAAAATTTTCCGGGGTCTACGGACTCTCCTTGATTGGTTTTTCCAGCACTGCATTCACCAATTTTTAGTATCAGCAGACCAATTTTTCTTTAGGAGAATCCCTCTTTCCTGATGGATATTTTGGTGAGATTGTCAATCACGGTGTCCTACGTGGACCTGGCCAAGTGGTGTGGCCCTTGTTTCAAGCTGGAAGCAACACCTCTGTTCCCCTGCCCCTGCTACGTGGGTTCCCAGAGCTGCCTTTGCCTGTCCTTTCTGAGACCTAGTGGTTCAGAATTTCCTGAGACCTGGTAGTTCTGTATGTTACCCTTCCGATAAATTCATTATTTTCTTTTCTAAACTTGGACATTGGTTTCTCTCTTGTCACAGACCCCTTGAAGTAGAGGTTAAGAATCCCTCATCAAAGTCCAGGCGACACCAAACAAGGTTCCTAGAATTTCTCTCTAAAAGTTAAAAGCAAAAGAGCCAAATGGATGTTTCAACTAGTTCAGCCACATTAAAAGCAGATTTGATCTATAGAAAGTCAAGGTCAGGGTACAAAAAGGTTTATAATGGAAAAGCATGGTTAGAAATTGGAGTCTGACAAAAAAAAAATGATGTGGATCTATATGTGCTAAAATGGAGTTAGATAGGAACAGTAAATTTCAGAAAAGCATGTAGCTTAAAAGTCTATTTTAATGAAAAACCAGTAATTGCACACACTAGTGAGTGCATTGAAAAACAAGTGGAGACACAAATGCCTGCTGTGAATCAGGGGACTGCAGATCATGTTCACCACATAAGTTACACATTTCTGAAACTGGTTGACTTTCAAGTCAATTATCGGATATGTATTTTGAAAACTGAAAGCCTAATTTAAAATTGCCTTTAAAAATAAGAAAATGTAGGCTCAGGCCAGCACAGAAAGCCAAAGAAATCTGTAGGGACAACCAGGTTTTGAAAGAAGTGGCATTTCCCAGCAGGAGAGGGTCATTACAGAGAGTCTCTAGAGTCACTTCCAGCTGCATGTTCTAGAACTCCTGAATCTCCGATGTCCCGCCTCCCCCAGCATGCAGTCAGAAGGTAAGTGCCACGAGAATGGTCTCTCATATTATGTCAAGGCTTCAACATGCAATCTTGGACAAGCAGAAAAGAAACCCAACAGGGAAATGCAAAAATAAAGCAAAGCTTGCATGGAAAAATTCTCATTCACATGGAAACTTTGGGTCAGAAGCTAACTTGCCAGAATCTGTCTCTCTCTCTTTCCCCTTAGCTGGTTATAGCTGTGAGATAACCAGCCAGGGGTTCAAGGGAAGAGTGTGTGGGAGATAAACTAACTGTAAGCCCCATGGGGGCAGAGGCCAAGCAGTTTTGCTCACTGGTCTATATCAGTGCTTAACCTTTGTTCAGTGAAAGGACTACTTAACTAATGAATGAATGAATGAATGAATGGGTAGTTCAGTGACTGGGAGCTTAGAGCATGGTCTGGAGTCTGGGAGACTGAGGTTTTGATTCCAGCTCTGACATTTACTCTCTCTATGGCCATGAACACGTTACTTTACCTCTCCAAGCCTTTGTTTCCTCTTGCACAAAAAATGAGGATAATATACCCACTGATTTGATGGGGCTGTCATGAGAATCAAATGACATAATAATGCATGCCAGAGGCTTAACACCATGCCTGGCACAGAGCGGAGCTCAGTACAAGTCAGTGATTATCATTACTGCTTTCAACAGGGATTATGATGAAAGAACCCAGAAAAACCCATGGAATTTCTCTAGTTTTCTCTAACTCTCCCCAGCCATTAACTCTCCAAGACATCACTTGAGAGAGGTGGTAAAAAGCAATTTGCTCCTTCCTGCAGCCCATTTCCTGGTCTGCCTTCCCAGGCTGCATAACAGACGGCTTGGTCAGGGGATCAGAGTCTAATGGTCCCTCCCAGGTGCCAGCGGGGAGATGAGAACTTTCTCTCAGGAAATGCACTCCTGGTAAATCCATTCTCAGCTTCTTCTGAGTCTTAGCAGGGGTAAAAAAAAAAAAATCACTCATCCAGTTCTGTTACGATGCTCCAAAGACAGCAATCCAAACTGAGCCTCAGAGGTGTCCACCAGTCCTCAGCCACAGGTCCTCAGAAGATAAGAATTTTCTGCAGCTTCTTATTCTAAGGATCTGCCCCACCTTCCATGATAGGACTCTCAGAGCCTCAGCACTGAAAGGGACCCTAGAAATTATGCAGCCAAACCCACTAGACTGTGGGTGGGGACCACGGTTGTTTTTCAAGGGTTCTCCCCAGCTGCCGGCACCAGGCAGGCAGGCAGCATATGTGTATTCTGTGAACAAGTGAACAGACGCACGAACGAATGAATGAACCTTCTACCTAGTGTAGGAATCTGCCAGACGGCCTTTCAACACTGGACACCCCCAGTGACAGGGAGCTCCTGAGACCACCCCCTCCATTTCTACCACATATGGTAGTTAAAGTTCTTACATTGAATTAAAAACCACCTCTCTGTAACTGGCACCCACGGCCTGCATTCTGGCTTCTGAATCCCCAAGAACAATCTGCTTCCTCTTCCACCTGCCCACCCTTTCTGAACCAACAGCATCAGCATCTCCTAGAAGCTACTTAAAAACATAACTCGTCGGGCCCCACCCTAGACCTGCTTAATCAGATAGAAACTCTGAAGTTGGGGCCCCCACCTGTTTCAACCACTCTCCAACTGCCTCAAGCTAGCCCATGGATGCCCACCTGCCCAGGTGCTGCTACCCTCTCAGAGAGGAGGCCACATGGCCAATGTGCGGCCGGGTCGGCCCCCAGCTGTCCCTTCTCAACCACATCTTGTTCTCATCTCCTCCCCGACAAGGGGCTGGCTCAGCAGTCGGCAGGAAGCCGTCTCTCACCATGGGATTGCATTAGGATTTTCAGGAAATGAGTTGCGAGTGATGTGCATGCAGGAAGCGAGAAGGGCTATCCAAGATTTCCCATCCGGCCCCCTCCTTTTTCTAGCTTTGACAGAAAAGCAGTTTCTGTTGTAACCTACACAGCCTCTGCCACCCTGTCCGCTCTGCTCAGGAGCCCACAAGGCAGGCAGAGAGCAGCAGGACGCTCCCAGAAGCGTCGTGACAGTAGCAGCCAGCACCGCACTACACACTTCGGGCAAAACACAGGTCGCTCAGACCCCAAAATTGAGCAAAACCTAGAACCTGCATCTTCAGAGTCCCACCTAAGAAAATAAGCTGCCCCTAAATGCTGGACACAAAACATCAGGCAGGGAAGAAGAGCGGGAGCCTGTTTGTACAAGCAGCCAGGCCCCCAAAGCACCCTGCATTAGGAAAACAGCTCTGACCCATCTTTCTAAGGCTGGGAGCCTTCAAACCCAGGACAACTCCTTTAAGAGCTATTATATTTATTGTCAGACAGATTTCTAATGCTCTCTTAAACTCCCTCTTGAGAGGGAGGAGCAGCAAGACTAATGTAAATTTGCAAAACATCTTCTGGGAGCTCAACCCTTCTTCCACCTGCTTCAGATAAGCAGAACCACAAAGACAAAGTGAAAACAATTTCCAAACTACCTTGAAAAACAACCTACACAGACAGCTCAGCATAAGCAAGGCTCACTCCACCCATTTCAGTGGCTATTTTTACTGACGCCTCCTTTCCTGGGTCTTGTTGCATCTAGTTCTTCCAAGAGTACCTGGGCATTTATACCCTGATGATGCCTGGGGAGGTACAGCCTTGCTGGTCCTCTTTTATTTCAGTTGGAGGGTCTTCACCCTGTCTGTGTTAGTGATAATGTTACTCTTAATGTCATCATAGGGGACTTAGCCCAGTCACTGCACAACACCCAGAAAGTCTATGAAAAAATATAAAACCCCAGGCTCCCAGCCCAGCCCAAATAAGAAGTACATTCTCCAGGTAAGAACTAAAAAAAAAATCTGTATTTTTAATAGTTTTTCCAGGTGATATTTTTTCAGTCTCTGGGAATTTCTACATTTGATCAATTTTAACATTTTACATTCTTTTTCCCATTGCTAGCCCTCTAATCACCCTCCAAATATCTCGATATCAGCACAGCATAGAGGGAAAGTCTAGGGCTTAGAATACTTTGGTTTGAGTACCAGCGGCACTGGGCAGCTGTCCTTCCAAACCCTGGAAATAAGGCAAAGATGACTGTGGTTCCTTTCAATGTCACACAAAAGCACTGTCAGGCCTTAGACTCAAAGAGGCCTGTCTAGGGTTCTCTGGACTCCTCCAGGGGAGGAATGTGGCTTTGAAAGACTTACTACTTAAAATTAATTAGGGCACTCTTGTACCACTCGTAAAATCAGATGTTAACTTGTAAACACTAAGTAAGATACAAGAGAAATGCAAATACTTCCATGTAGCAGGAAGGATAACTCCAAAGGCTTTGGTTTTATTGCCCAGAGTTTTGTATCTAATTTAGCAATCTTATCTCAGCATTCTCTTTTTCACAGTTAAAGACACACACCCCCTTGGTTTCCCTTATCCAATTTTAAACCAGTTTTACCATCTTGCTGGTTCCCTCATTAATTAGATAAATAAAACTTCCGTAAGCGCTCACAATGTATTTGTACGGGAATTCTTTTCATTTGAGCCACCTAAACCCCCTCCATTTCCTAGACAGCACAGTGGGCAGAGTAATGACGACTACCTCACGGCAATGCTGGGAGGCTCAAGTAAGAAAACACGCTGAAATCCTAGCTCTGACACTTACAAGTTGTGTGACTTTGGGCAAGTCAGTAACCCCTCTGTGCCAGGGTTTTCTCATCTATAAAACAGACAGAATGATAGAATCAACTTCGTGGTGCTTCTGGAAGACATTAGCGACATCAGGTAAGACTATGTAACTATTTGTTAGACAAAATGAACAAATGTGGAAGAATTCTTTGTCAAGTAGAAAGTATTTGTGCTCTACGGATACCACTGTCATTTTCTCCAGCACTAGCTATGAACACATGTGGCAAAAATCCTGATAACTGTCAAATCTAGACAATGGGTTCACAATACTAGTCTCTCTTTTTTGGGGGTATGTTTGTGCATCTTGATATCAATATTTTTTTAACTGGCTCAGTGATATGGTCGACATCACAAACTACTCAGCCTCAGTTTCTTTGTCTAACAAATGGAAATGGTGAGGCCCAGGACAGGCAGGCGCTGGGAAGTGTCTCTGAAAAGAAGAGAGTGCTATTTTCATGTAACAACCTATGCTAGTCCACATTTGGGGCAAAACAACAAAATTCAGCCAGTATTGTTTTTTTTTCTTTTGTTTCGGAAGACGGTGAAAGAAAAGGGGAGGAGAGACAGCTAGAGCTGTTTCAGAACCCAAATTTCCAAATCAGTGCTCATTCCACCTCTGACTCCAAAGGAATGGAAACAAACCCACATGCCAAAGCCATGGCCCCAAAGCCAAATAAGGGATTGATCAGTCCAGGGGCCCACAAGCTGAGGCATTCCTTTTCCAGGGGAAAAAAAACAAGGCCAAGGAAGAGGAACCTTTAAAAGCTGTTTCTATAATAAAGGACTGGGACTTCCTCCTATCCCAAGAAGTCACTTAAACAAGCATAGTTGTTACTGGAGGACCAGCTTTGGAACCAACACTTCGAAGGCAAGATGGCGCCACCTACAAGTCTGGCAACAAGCCAAAGCTACTGGGTATGTTTTCTTTAACCTCCTATTAAGGAAGTTTCCAAACAATGCATTACATCAACACTCCTTTTCACCAACTGCTTCCCATGACGTTTTCTCCCAGTGCCCACAAGACCTGGCACCCTTCCGACCAGCTCCTCGTCCTGTGTCTTGCTTTTATATCATATCCCAAAGGATGTTTGGATAAGCACCATTTGCTCCTTTGACCAGTAGGGTCGTTATTTAATCTTCTTCGTGCCTCCCTCTTGGCTGCCTCTATAATACGAGGGTGAGTGATCTCTCTGTACAAGTAGGGCCAACTTCTTGGGCTCAGGTAGCTTAATTGGCAAGGACCTGAGAGGGTCACCCTGTGACTCCCCCAAGAATTGCTCCCAGGTTTGCTCTGCAGCATCCTGATAGCCCATTATGGGTGTTTACTGGAACTGGATAAGAACAGTTCAGAGAAATGGGGAGCTATCACTTAGTATTTCTGAGAAAAATTTAACAGCAAAAATATCACCTCACAACAGCCTCTCTAGCAACCGGTTTTTTGGTAAATAACCACACTATTCGGCAGATTAGCTGAGATCACAGATAACCTGAAGGGAAGGGCCAGGGCTAGGGGTAGGAGGAAACAGCCACAGGACAAGATAAACCGTGTGGATGAGACACAGGGGAAGGGAAGAAAAGGACCCTCTGAGATCACTGGACCTGTGAGAATATGCTTAGAAAGAAGGGAACAGGTGGACCAGCCCCTGAAAAACAACCACCCAACCAACCATAAAATAAGTGGGTGAAGACCACAAACCAACCTGCTAAAATGTAGGTGCTGAGTCCCCTTTAGCCTCTGATTAAATATCCCAGGAACTTTTATAAACGTGCTCAATGTTTCCTGGCATCCTAAAGCACAGATCAATTCAAAGCACAAGTCAAGAATGTCCGAACTTGGATCACAGTGGACACCTGTTGTCCCAACCTGCCCAGCATCCCTGCCACCTTCTTGGGATAACAGCGGACTTGTGTGCAGGTAAAGAAATACTCTCCTCTCGTTGCATTGTTGACCTGGGCACCCGGAGTCAGTCAAGGTCCCTGCCCGTACCTGGCCAAATGACTGTCATGACAAGCCTGGACAGTCAGATCTCATCTTGACATCTCTAGATGAGTGACACCAGTGTGGAAATGGCTGGGGCTGAGTCAACCCTCTGGTAGCACCGGAAAGGACTGTCTATTAATTCCTGGATCCTAACCTTTCAAAGCCCTAGTTCTTCAACTTTTTCTTCATTCTATGTGCTGCCTCATATCCTTTCCAAAAAGTTTTTTTGCAGGGAAGCAGGGGTCAGTGTGTAAATTGCAGAGCCCACTACAACTAAACAATCTTTATATACCACCTTCTCTGCCCAACATGACCCCTCACTTGGACAGAAGAAGAATTTGAAAGAGAGCAAATGCAACTTAGCCAGCATCATATAGTTATATTTCGTTTCTAAACCTATCATCTCAATAACTAGTGAAAGCTAAATGTCAGCGGTACATAATCCAAGAGTTGGGCCAGCCAGACACTCCTAGAAGGCAGAAAGGAAGGATGTGCGTGCAATCTCATCAATAATTGCTTATTAAGCAGCATAATACGGTACAAACTGCAGGGCACATGGCATCGGGAAGCTGGCACTGCTCATGTGTATGGGTGGGGATACAGCAGCTAGCGAGGTGGGCCTGGGTTTCCTGCCCTCCTCCTGGCACCTGCGGCTGGTACCATGAAGATTAGAGGAGATCAGCCATGACAGCACTTGGCAAACACCGACAGGCCACACAGAGGGCAGGTGTCATTGCCTGGTCTCCAGAAGGCAAGCGACTGTTTCACACTTCATCTTCCTTCCTAGAACAGCTGCAAACCAATTTCCGGTTTCCCCTACCAAGCTGCCTACGCAGGTATAGGGGAGAGGCTTGCACGTGCACACACACGTGTGCATGCGTGTGCATGAGGGCAGAGAGCAAGGACAGCCTAGGGACCGAGAACTAAGGAAACTCACTCAACATCGCTATCTCCTTTTCCACAAGCACGTTCCTGTCACCACATACCTGACCGGTCAGTGTGGCCTTTGCATTCTTACTCAAGCCCCAAATCCAGCATCAGTGAGTCAGGAGATAGAGAGCTTCTAGAACACAAGGAGCCTGACATCCCCCTCCCAACACTAAGATCACCCTTTCCCTAGCACGCCAACCTCCCTCCAAAGGAATCCCTTTCCATGACTCGCCCTTCCCCAGAAGGGGGGGGGGGGCCTCAGGAAAAGAAACATGCTTGGTATAAAGCAGCCATTATAGCCCCTTGGCCCATCTGGACCTCTCTCCGGGGAGACTGATGCAAGAGGAGAATGTGGAGGCTGCCAGTTTTCTGCAAACCCAAAACCTCAGGGGCAAAGGAGGAGGGGAAAGGGGGATACATGGGAGCTATGGAAGAGGCTGGAAAAGAGCTGTAAGTACAGAAGTCATAAAGACCCCATTTCTCCTGCGACTGGCCCGGCTCCACCCACTCGATGATATCATTGTTTTCAACAAAAGCCAGTTTGAGAATCCCAGAGAGGCCTTAGCTGCTGGAATGGGCAGAAGTCTCACCAGTTTCTCGGAGATCAAGTGCTTGGAATGTTAGATAAGGAGGGAAGACAGAGATAACAGGGAGGACAGATTTGGCTTCTGCTAGGCCTGCCAGGCTTATGGAAACAGTACAGGAGGACAGGACACTGCTTTTCACGTTAGATTTTATCAGTGGATCCCCTGCAAAGTTGGTGACTAGGGATTATTACTTTCGTCTAATGAGAAAACTAAGGGTCTGGAAAAAAAGCAGTGGCTTATCCGAGGTCCCATCAAAAGCTAAGGACAAACCCAAGGACTGGCACCACCACTGCTATGGTTTGAATGTGTCCCCTAAGAGGCATGTGTTGAAAACTTAATCCCCAGTGCAACAGTGTTGGGAGGTAGGGCTTGACGGGAGGTGTTCGGGTTTTGAGGGGCTCTACCTTCATGAACAGATTTAATGCTGATTATAAAAAGGCTTTAATGGCCAGATACGGTGGCTCAGTGCAACGCCTGTAATCCTAGCACTCTGTGAGGCCAAGGCAGGATGACAGCTTGAGGTCAGGAGTTCGAGACCAGCCTGAGCAAGAGCGAGATCCCCGTCTGTACAAAAAAACAGAAAAATTAGCTGGGCATGGTGGCATACGCCTATAGTCCCAGCTACTTGGGAGGCTAAGGCAGGAGGATCTCTGGAGCCCAGGAGTTGCAGTGAGCTATGATGATGCCACTGCACTCTAGTCTGGGCAACAGAGTTGGACCCTGTTTCGAAAAATAAATAAATAAATAAAAAAGGCTTAAAGCTGCAGGTTTTCGCTCTTGCTGTCTTTTGCCCTCCCATCTGCCACCGTAGGATGATACTGGCACCCGCACTGGATTTCCCAGACTCCAGAACTATGAGAAATAAATTTATTTTCCTAAGTTACCCAATCTCTGGAGTTGTTCTAGCAGCACAGAATGGACTAAGACGCCATCGTGCTCTTATTCAAGGGAGAGACTCTGGACTGGCTCTTGAATCCATCCTGTCCTTCAGCCCATGTTCAACCCACTTCCCAGTCTCCATGATTCCACCCTGTAAATGTCTCTGGAATCCATCCTCTCCACGTTAGCTACTTCTTCCCTACATTAGTCCTTCTAAAATGCATTTTAGATGCTGTCACTATGTGGCTCTTAAAGTATCCATCTGCTTCCCATGGCCCTCAAGATAAAAGCCCAAGCTTTTTAAGACACCTACAAGGCCTGTTGAGGACTCACCCCTGCCCACCTCGCCAACCTCTTCTCTCATCATTTCCCTCTGCCTGCTCTCTGTCCTAACCTTCGAGAACTTCTTTTCATCTTCAACATTACCCTTGCCTTTGGGCTTTGTTCCCGCTACTGTGCGGCCTGGCACAGGATCCCCACTGTGTGAGCCAACTCTACCACACCCTCCGCCACCACCACACTCCTCCTTCCTTCACATCCCCCAGAAGCCTTCCTGAACCCTCAATCCCGGAGAAGTTCTCCCCTTCCCCAAGGTCCTGCAGGACCCTCCCCTTCCTCCCTCCTAGCATGCCCCATGTTGATCTGTAATTGTTTAATTATCTGCCTTCTCCGCTAAGGTCTAAGCCCCACGATGGCAGAGACTGTGTTTTGCTTGCCATCGCTTCTCCCAGGAATACCCAGCACCTATCCTAGTGCCTGCCACACAGTTGATGCTCACAATATTTGTTGAATGAAGGAAGAGAAAAAAAGAAAAAGTTAAGAATCCTCAATGAGTGTTCCAGAGTTCAAGCCCAGGACACTGGAGACTGTTGTCAGAAAAGCCAGGGATTCTCTGACCCAATACTTGCCCCCAGTTGAGTTTGAGGAAGACCTACAACTTGCCCCAGGGTGCCCAGAAGCCTATTCATTTAGTGTGCAATGGGTCAGCCAGAGGTCTGTGTATGTCACTGACTTCTAAACAGAGAAAATAAAGCTTACTTTCTTAAATCAAAATATCCCCCGGGTGAAATGTAAATACAGTTTCATTTTCTGGATAGAATCAGTCCAGAGGCCCCCTTGTCAGCCTCCTCCTCGCATAGACGCTTTCCCGGGATAGTAATGCTCCACTGCCCGGGCACAAAGGCGGGAGAGTAGGAAACAGCCTCCACCTTCAAGAGATCCTAGACGAAGAGCTTAATCGAATCACATCCTTGGAGCTGGGAGAAAAGAGAAGGTGGGAAGGTAGGATCCCCCCACATCCCACCACCAGCCCTGCTTCTCAGGAGACTCCCCCACCTTGCCACATTGTGAAGAAGCCATCTCTGCCTGTGCCCAGCCCCTTGCCGCCCATGGGTTCCATCCACCAGGTACACATCCATCCACCCAGCTCCACCCAAATTTCTCCTTCAGTAGGGAGGGGTGAGGGGAAAAGCTGCTTCTCATCCAAGGTATAGAAATACAGCCTTGCTTTAAAGTGTGCTTTAGGCCGGGCGTGGTGGGTCACGCCTGTAATCCTAGCACTCTGGGAGGCCAAAGTGGAAGGATCTCTTCAGGTCAGGAGTTTGAGACCAGACTGAACAAGAGACCCCATCTCTACTAAAAATAGAAAATATTAGCCAGATGTGGTGGTGCATGCCTATAGTCCCAGCTACTCGGGGGCGCCGAGGCAGGAGGATCACTTGAGCTCAGGAGTCTGAGGTTGCGGTCAGCTATGATCACGCCACCGCAGTCTAGCCGGGGTGACAGGGCAAGACTCTGTCTCAAAAATAAAATAAATAAAAAATCAAATAAAGTGCACTTCAAACATGTTTTCTAGAAGTAACCCACCTACTTTCCTGACCATATGGTTTTATCTGAGGCCAGAGAGAACCCAATTCAAAGTCAAAAATGGAAGAATAAAAAAAATGGAGCTCTACACCCTGAAATCCTCTGGTAGCCCAGCTGTGGAAGGAAAAGCAACCCCTTCTCCAACCTCAAATGTCACTCTTCTGAATTCAAATGGTTTCGCTAGTTAGGAATACTGAATTCCTAAGAGATTATTAGCCCTACAGCTTTGGTTCCCCTTGATCCAGACTAAATATTTATACACTATTTTCTCAGTCTGAATTCCTTTCTCATTCTCCCACCCATCTCCTCTCCTCTCCTCATCAACCCCCCCCCATTCTGCAAGACACAGTTCCAAATAACCCCCTTTAGAGAAGTTTCCCCTCTACCCCAGTCACAAATGCCCTTTCCACTTTCCTTCTCAGCCCTTTACTTTCAACTCTATTATGTAAATTTGTGATCTGTTTCGATTATGCTGTTTGCATGTCATCTTCCCTCCCCTGGAGTATACTCTGCTAGAGGGCAAAGAAATCCTGTTTTCATCCCTACTCGGCACAGCACCTAGCAGAGAGCTCAACCAATATCCTCCGAAAACAAACTTGTAGAATGGAGAAAAGTCAGCTCAGGCTTAAAAGGCAGGAGATCTATCAACCGATGAACGGATTAACAAAATAAGTTATAGCCATATAACGGAATACATATAGCAATAGAAAGGAACATTGATACATGCTACAATGTAGGCAAACCTCAAACACATACTCTAAGTGAAAGAAGCCAGTCACAAAAGACTACATATCGTATAATTCCATTTGTAGGAAATATCCAGAATAGGCAAATCTAGAGACAGCAGATTAGTGGTTTCGAGGGGGTAGAAGACAATGGGGAATGACTGACTGTATTAGTTTGCTAGGACTGCCTTAACAAAGTGTCGCACAGTAAGTAACTTAAAAAACAGAAGCTTATTATCACACAGTTCTGGAGGCTAAAACCCTAAGATCAAGGTGTGAGCAGGGCCATGCTCTCACTGAAAGTGCAAGGAAGGGTGTATCCCCAGTGTCTCTCCTAGCTTCTGAGTTCCTTGGCTTACGACCGCATCTCTAATCTTCACATAGCATTCTCCCCACGCATGTGTCTGTGCCCAAATCTCCCCTTTCTATAAGGACATCAGTCATATTGGATTAGGGGCCGGCCATCCTGCAGTATGACCTCATCTTAACTAGTTACCATCCGCAACAACTCAACTTCCAAATAAGGCCACTCTGAGGCACTGTGGATTAGGACTTCAGCATATGAATTTTGGGGGATGCAATTCAAACCCAAACACTGCTAATAGTTTCTTTTCGGAGTAATGGAAATGTTCTAAAATTAGATTATCGTGATGGTTGCACAACTCTGTAAATATACTAAAAAAAACCATCAAATTGTATATTTCCAATGGGTGAACTATATGGTATGTAAATATATCTCAGTAAAGCTGTTTGGGGGTAAAAAAAAACAAAACAGAAGAGCCTGGGTTTAAAGAGTTTGCCCAAGCTCAACAATCAGGCCATTGGTGAGAGTTTGTGAAAACAGGACCTCCGAACAAGGGCGTGGGATATAAACTTCTAGAGAAGCCAAACGCAATTTGTCTCTCTGTAGCCACATGTTACATGTAAATTACCTTCGACTCAGGGATTTAGATCTAGGAGGTGACCCTCTGGAAGGACCTCTGAAAGGAGGCAGCTTTCAAAGAATACAAATGTATTCAATCCAGTGTCGTTTGTAGAAACAAAAAAAAAAAAAGAAAAAATAGAAACAATCTAAATATCTACCAATATGGGGTGATTAATCATGGTATTTTGATTATTGTTGAACCTGAATGATGAGTATAAGGGGATTCATTATATTACTCTCTGTACTCTGCGCATTTGACAATTTTTCATTATAAAAAAAATGTAAGAGTTAATTATTCACATAAAATGTAATATCTCGTGGCCATTAAAAACGGTATGACAAATATACATGGAAACAAATTTATGCTTTGCTACTCAGCATACAAGTAAACAGTGGTACAGCCTTTGGGGAGGTATCTGTGGAGCAAGAGTTACAATTCGGCAAAATTGAAAAACATTTTAAATGTACATGCCCTATGACTTTGCAACTCTAGTTGTAGGCATTAATCCTATAGAAATACTTGCAAATGTGTTTAAAGATTATGTGCAAGCCTATTAGTACAGCATCATTTGCAATAACAAGAAATCAGAAACCTAAATGTCTATTAATAGGGAAATTAATCAATTTTGGTATTCCATTCAACAAAACCCTGTGTCATCATTAAAAAGAATAAAACATGTCTATAAATGTGCTAATGTGGAAAGATACTGAAAACAAACTATAAAAAAGCAAAGTATAGAAGAGTATATAAAGTATGATCCGTTTATTTAAAAACTTGATCACTTTAACTTTTCTTCTAGAGTTTTATTATGAAAAACATCAAACATTCCAAAAAGTTCTTGTGTAAATTTTTTTAAGGTTTTGATCATGCCCATGCTATATTTCCAAGTGAAAAAAAAAAGTTATAAAACTGAGGGTACAGTACGACCCCATTTGGGTAAATATACGTAAGGATGAAAAATCTACATAAAATATTAAGTTCACAGTAAGTGCTTACTGGATGCAAGCTATTGTTGTTATCTTAAGGTAAACAGCCTGATGACAAAGGGATCCTCAAACTCAGGGCACTCCTGGCTTCTTCCCTTGGCTCTGACCCGGGTCTGTCTAAGGCCAACAGGGCAGTTGACAGCTTCCTCCCATTCATGTCACCCCACGCTCTTGCCGGAGAGCTGCCAGGAGAAATAAGCTTGGGACAAAAGAAAACCGTGGATATCCTTCCTGGCTGCACAGGCAGCCCTGGCTGCGGGTCCCTGGAAGGAGATAGAGCCGGAACCAGTGAACAAATCCTAACTCCTTATCGGCCAGTTCAGGGCCTCGCCAAGGGAGAGGCCGGGTACCGCCCCTGCGGTCGCAGAGAAGAGGTACAACCTGGCAGACTGGAGCACGCTGGCTGCACAGCTGTGTTCTGAGATACAGTCAGGTCAAACTGGGCATCGCTGGCGAGCAGAAGTGAATTTCCTCCCAGGGGCAATGGGTTTTAAGGTCAACTCCTCTTAATTACATTTGGAAACCAACTCAGGGGAATTCCCTCTTACTTCATTCTTAAATGTTTTTCCGACCCTGCAAAACACCAGTAACCGTGGCTATTTATTGTGCTCCCACAGTGCACCAGGCGCTTTGTAAATCCGTTCAGAGCATTACGTTATTGGATTCACATAACATCCTTTGAGGAGGCCACTGTTATGATCCCCACCGTGTGGATGAGGAAACTGAGATCTGCAAAGACTAAGCAACTTGCCAAAGCTTACACCTCCAGTGAGTGCAAGGAGCCAGGCTCTGGCTCCACACCTGCCCAGATTATACCACTGCGTTACACTGACATGCAAATTCTAACCAGGGCTGAGAAAAGGTAGGAGGGAAGAGAAGAGAGAGCTTAAAATAATGGAGAAGTAATGCCAATACCAACCAAAGAAGAGCTCAAAGCATACCGAGCTAGGACAAGGCATCCTAGAGACAATATAATGCCCGGGTTAAAAGCCTGGATTTGGGAGTCAAACAGATCTAGCTTCAGATCTTGGCTCTGCCCTTCCCACCCAAGTGACCTTGAGCAAGTCACGCTGTTCCACACCTCGGGGTCCCCGTCTGCCAAATAGGGCTAATATCTATTTGGTGCCCACACCTCATAGGGTAGTTGTGACAACTGAATTAGATGAGCCACATGCAGACTGCGGCACAGTGCCTATTACACAGACATCTTCTACATTTTAGCGATTACTATTACTGCTGTTATTAATATCTGACCATCATTCCTGGTTATCCCCAGCCACAAGTTCCCTAAGGGCGGAGTTAGCATCAGAGAGGAACATGACCTGGAATTTAGGAAATGTTCATAAGCAATAACCACACAGATTATTTCTCAATATGTTTTTCTCTTGTCATTTTCACACTTGAAGAAAGCTGCAGGGGCCACATGTCATGCCTTGCATCATCAAGACACTTCAGAAAACATTTCTTCTTGATTTTGCATTAATAAAAGTAAGCATGTGTTGAAAACCTGCTTGCTACGGGCCAGACATTGTACTAAGCACATTGTAATACATTATCTCTAAACCTCACAAACACCTCCCCCCAGTGTTTTTTTTCTGGGGCAATTGCGTAATAAATAACCACAAATGTGGTGGCTTAAAACAACAGAAATTTGTTTTTTCACAGCTCTGGAGGCCAGAAGAATAAAATCAGTATTTCTAGGCCAAAATCAAGGTGTCAGCAGGGCTGCACTCCCTCTGTTCCTGAGATTCTGTTTCTCGCCTCTCCCATCTTCTGGCGGCTGCCAGCGTTCCTTAGCTTGTAGCTGCATCACTCCATCACCACAGACTCCCTCTGTGGTCACATTGCCTTCTCTTCCGCCTATAGCCAAATCTCTCTCTGCCTCCCTCTTATACACATACTTGTGAATGCACTTAGGGTCCATCCAGATAAGCCAACACAATCTCCCCATCTCAAGACCCTTAACTAGGCCGGGCGCGGTGGCTCACGCCTGTAATCCTAGCACTCTGGGAGGCCGAGGCGGGTGGATAGCTCAAGATCAGGAGTTCAAGACCAGCCTGAGCAAGAGCGAGACCCCCTCTCTACTATAAAATAGAAAGAAATTAATTGGACAACTAAAAATATATGTAAAAAATTAGCCGGGCATGGTGGTGCATGCCTGTAGTCCCAGCTACTCGGGAGGCTGAGGCAGAAGGATCGCTTGAGCCCAGGAGTTTGAGGTTGCTGTAAGCTAGGCTGATGCCACGGCAATATACAGCCCGGGAAACAGAGTGATACTCTGTCTAAAAAAAAAAAAAAAAAAAGGAAAGACAGAAAAGAACTATCATTAGAGAAAAGTGTTATTTTTAAAAAATTTCAGAGACATGATGTGTTTATATCTGAGTTAAGTTGTTAAAGTGGCATTTTAGATTAGAAGTGAATTATTAGTGTCATT
>CAUYRT010016859.1:0-16789 GCA_963574885.1 Lepilemur ruficaudatus
TCAAAAAAAAAAAAAAAAGATGGAAGCACCAGGAAGGCTGCCTGGGCTCTCTGTGTATGTGGTTGGGATGATTTTCACCTTAGGGTGTTGAAGTGGAGAGCTCTCTACCATACACTGCATACCACCCCCGCAGCCCCTCCCTGCAAAGCCAAAATGGTAGCAGTTTTCATTCCCGGGGAGACTACATACCCACGTCAGCTGCTTCAGTTCTCTTCAGTTCAATTTCTTTAAAGAAGAGTCTCTATGTTTTTATTTTATTAATATTTTATTTTATTTTGAGACAGAGTCTCACTCTGTCACCCGGGCTAGAGTGCAGTGGCATCATTATAGCTCACTGCAACCTCAACTCCTGGGTTCAAGTGATACTCCTGCCTCAGCCTCCCAAGTAGTTGGCACTATAGGTGCACACCACCAAGCCTGGCTAATTTTTCTGTTTTTTTGTAGAGATGGGGTCTTGCTCTTGCTCAGGCTGGTCTCTAACTCCTGACCTTAAGTGATCCTCCCGCCTCAGCCTCCCAAAGTGCTAGGATCACAGGTGTGAGCCACTGTGCCCTGTCTTTTATTGTGTTCTGTGTTGCTTTTCATTTGGGCCTGCTGATAAATTGCTGTGCCCTGGGATGGGAAAAGCAGAGAAGGGTTGTTTTGTAACAAACTAATCCAACCCTCACCCCCCCCCCATAAATCTTGGCAGTGTCAAACATCAATCATTTTATTAAATACTATGTTCATAGATTCTGTGAGTCGGGAATTTAGAAAGGGCACAGTGGGGAGGGCTCTTCTCTGTCTTGCAGTGTCTGGGACCTCCTCTGGGATGGCTGGGACTAGACTAGTGTGGCCAGAAATGGCTGGGGTTGCAATAGCTGGGGCTGAAGGAACCACTTCCAAGGTGGATTCTAGACTCCCAGTCTCGTGCTGGAGTGGCTGAAGGAAGGACTTGCTTTTGGAGCCCTGAGCTGCCAGGTAAACCATCCACCTACACTGCGGATGCCATGCTGGAGAGTGGACATATCTGTACTTTACCTTAAGTCTCAACAGAGCCATGACCTCAGTTTCCACTCTGTTTTCCCTTCTGGAAAAGGCAGGATCTAGCTCTTACTTTTGAACAACTTATTTTAAAACAATAATGTTAGTAAATTGAGCTTTCATACTAAGTAATTGGGCTTTCATACTAAGTCATTTACAATAGTTTGTGATTTTTTTCTCTAGTAAAAGTTCAAGGGTCAAGGGCATATATGACTCTACCCAATGCTGCTGTTTGTCAAAGCGTGCCTGGTGTGCATGTGATGGTGTGGGACTGGTGTTTGAATACAGAGTCTCATAGGGTACATTGCCTTGGTTGTGTTCTGTGCATCTCGACATGCCAGAAACTTTAGCAAAGAAACGCTCTGTTCAATTTGGGTTTCTTCAGCATGATATATAAGATACAGAACAATATGCATAAGTAGCCATAGCAGCTTATTGTTGAATTTAGCCTCCATAACTCTGGAGACAAACATTCTGAAAAAATGAGAATCTGTGAGTTAAAAGGATGGTGAATTGTTGCATAACCAAGTTATGTGCCAGTGAATGTGATCTCAATTATTTTATATATTTTCTTATTTACTATTTAAATAGATTGGGCACGTTCACCAGACTCTAGGGTGCATGCAGTTTTAGTTAACAAAGTTAAGAAGTACTGTTCTAAAATGATTAAGCTGATATTTGTGATCCTACAGGGTTACTTTTTTTTTTCTCTGTTGTTGTTAGCATGTCTTCACTCCTGGGAAATACAGTTGTTTCCAGACAAATAGTCTTCCAGCATCCGTCTTTTTTATTAGATTTACGAATGGAGCTAGTCTTGATTTGATAGGTCTTCTCTAGAATAATTTTAATCAAGGATAAGATAATGTGAGCTAATGATGGGTTTGAAAATTGAGTTGCCAGCCTTTGTTAGGCTTCTTTGCTGGCTAAGTTTGAGTTCATTACCAGGCCTGTGTTCCCAGAGGACCCCACGGATTTCAGGCACACTATTGGATATTCCTGCAAAATGTACCTCTGCAGTCTTGGTACGCTTTGTCCTTTTTCACATGAGTACCTTTGTTTTCACTGCCATTTCAGCGCCTTCAGATCTGATTTTTTTTCCCTTGAGACCATGAAGGTGCTTCTTAACACTATGGGAATCTAGGATTCCTTCCTTCTTGAGCATAGGTTCTGCTCCTATGCCAGAGCCACTGTGCCCTGTCTTTTATTGTGTTCTGTGTTGCTTTTCATTTGGGCCTGCTGATAAATTGCTGTGCCCTGGGATGGGAAAAGCAGAGAAGGGTTGTTTTGTAACAAACTAATCCAACCCTCACCCCTGGGTGACTGGAAGGGTCTGAATGTGGAAGTTTGGTGGCAAAGAGATTTCTCACAGACATATACACATACTGTTCTCTTCTGAAAGCTCGGAGCAACCTCTTCACGACACTTAATTGTACCCTGACTTGTATTTGTTTACTTGTTTTCTTGCCTCTGTTTTGCTGTAGGATTGTAACCTCCTTCAGGTCTGGGAGGAAGAGTATTTCATCTTGATAGACGACAATGCCTAGCATAGATTGTGTAATACAGTATGATAGACACTTGGGAATCTGTGTTAAATAAAAAGGAATTCTGGGCTTCTCATCTACTGGTTTGAACAACGTCTTTGTCTTCTGTGTCCTCTTGAAGGGTGACAGAATTAGTAGCTTCCAGGGAAACTTCATACATTTCACTTGGGAAAGTGTTCATCTAACCAGTTTATCTATGAAGAGACATCTATGTGTGGAGAGTCATCACTGTAGTTTTTTAGCAAATGACTTTGCATCAGTAGTCGAGATGGTAAAATACTGTATTCAGTGGAAAGTCTATTTTTGAAATGAATATCAATCAATTTTTCCTTCTTCTAGTTTGCTTTGCTGGAGGAAGTAAAGATGGCATATTTAGCATTTAACATCCATTCCCATTTATAGAGGGAGTAGTTATCTAATCTGTCAACTTTATTTTCAGGGCTTTTTTCTTCCCTGTAATACATCTAATCATATATTTGCTTTTCTTTCCTGCCTTTGTATTCTGGGTATTGGATTTAGTGGTAGGTTTTGATCAAAGTATTTACCAGAATATGTTTATAGTGATTAAGATGCCATTCATTTGCTACATGTTTTAGATGATCAAGAATGAAGAAAGAAAAACAAAACCTATAACTGAGGGACAGCTAAGGAGCATCTGAACAATAATTTGTGGCAATCTGTCCATTTTTAATATTTTCTGTGACTCAGAAAATGAGATTTTGTCCTTGTAAACAAGTGATCCTATAATATTAAAGTGAAGGGCCTTTAATTACTGCTGGGTAAATTTGCATCTTTGGAAGAGGTAAAAAGCAAAAAGCCATTTTTGCTGTACCTTTATTTAGTGATGAGCTAGGTTTCAAAGTATGTTTGTACTTATTGAATATCAAGAGCATATAAATAAGACTGTAATCTGGAAATTTTGTAATTAAGCCATCATTCTCAAGGATATTGTAAGATATTGTCTCACTAGACAGAGTAAAATGGAATATTAAAAAATAGAATTTTCATTTTCCCTGATGATAAATTGTCAGCATTATATTGTATTTATTATGACAGGTTTGGTAGGTAGAATGGCAGAACTGACTTTGGTCATGAGGCTGCTTATGGAAAAAAAAGCTTTTTGGATGTCTTCAAACCAGCTAGAAGCTGTCAGTGAGGGTTCTTTGAATTCTTTTGTTCAGTTGACATGAATTTGGTCAAAATAATTGATCACTTGCCAGAAGAGGGTAGTGGCCGTGAAGCCTTAATATTCTTTAATATCACAAAGAATTAGGCAATTTTTTAATAAAGGAAAAATAAGTTGGTTTAGATTTTAAGGTTTATTCATACAAACAAAAATAAAAATTTTAATTACAGGTGTCAAAATAGAAATCTATGTAACACTAGGCCAGTGCTGAGGCTGAACTTCAGACCTAAAGATGCAGAATGTCAACTTTTTCTGCATTATGTTGGGAAAAAGAAGCCTGTATATTTTCCCCAAAATTGTGGTGAGCTGAGTCTTCTGAAGTGTTTACCATTGTGTTAGATCTTTGATGAGAGTCCTGAGATCACAATTAGGCGACTTTGGACCGGAGAGGTGATCATTTAATGTTACATCAATGGTTCTAGTAAGGGTCCTAGTCAGTTGCAAACATTCCCACCCTGTTTACAAATTCCTGCCTGAAAGCAGTCTCCCTGCTCCGGAGCTGTTGGTGACATGTGAACTGGGAGTTGATTTCTGTGCCTTGGATTTGTGCTAATATTGGCAGGCCCCTCTGATCACAGCCTGAGAACATGTAAGGTTCTCTGGAATGATTTGAGGCCTGTAGCCAGGAGAAAGTTCTCACTTGCTGCTGAACTCTAAACACAGTGAGCAATTTCCTGTCATTTATCAGGGGAGTAAATTATGCTCAGCTACTGATTTTTGATGTACTTGGATTTGAAATGTGATAGGGTGTGGCACATTACTTGTTGCACCCCTTCTTATTTCTGGGCAGTCGCCGACCTGCTGATCCCAGACTGGTATTTATTTACCCGAGAGTTTGTGGACTTCCTGTGAGTGAGAAGCGGGGCTTCCTAAGAGGCTGTTTTGGGTGTGGTAGGCCATGAGGCCGCACGACCAGTAGCAACATTCCACCAATTTGGCTTGGGGCTGAGAATCACTAGACACTTGATTGCTTGGTCAGACCATGTGAAGCAGATTCATTTCTTGCATCTTACTGATATCCTGTTCTTTAAAGCAAGTGGATCTCTTGGCCAAGCCTGGCTTGTTCCATGAGATGGTATATACAACAATTTAAGCTGCTCATTGCATCAGTTAAAATGAGTCTGCAGAATTTACCCTTTTAACACATAGAGGCAGGAGTCCTAGAGCCTGGGTAACATAACCAAGTGCAGCACAGCAAATATGGAAAAGGTCCAAATACCCTGATTGAAATTACAGTCTATGTAGCTGGTTGTTTTCTCCCTGGTATGACATCATCAGTATTGTTCTTTACTTGGAACAGAAGTGCAGTGCGTGTTGATAAATTTTAGGTATTTGTTTTCGGCTGCACCCATCACCATAGTGAATTTCAGAACATTTTCATTACCTCCAAAAAGAAACCCGTCATCCTCTAACCATCACCCCCCAATTCTCCCAACATTTCCCCAGCACTAGGCAACCACTTAGTTACTTTCTGACTCTATAGATTTGCCGGTTCTGGACATTTCATATAAATGGGACCATACAATATATGGTCCTTTGTAACTGGCTTCTTTCACTTAGCATTAGTGTTTTAAAAATTCACTCATGTTGTAGCATGTGTCGTACTTGATTCTTTTTTATGGTGAAATCATATTCCATTGTATGGATATACCTCATTTTGTTTATCCATTCCTCAGCTGATAGACATTTGGTTGTTTCTACTATTTGGCTACTGTGACTAGTGCTGCTGTGAACATTGATGTACAAGTTTATGTATGGATGAGTATGTTTTATTTCTCTTGGGTGCATACTAAGTAGTGGAGAGACATTATATTTTGCAATGCTTTTTTCCTTTCTATCTGGAAAATGGAAGGGGAGCTTTCCTTGGTAATAATATAGGCTCTGTGATGGAGAGAGCTTTGATTAGGAGGCAGGAATTGTGGGTTAGAGTTCCAGACCTGCCCCTGACTGGCATGTGTTAGGAAATTCATTGTTTCCTCGGCTGTGGAATGAAGTAGTTTTATCAGGCAATCTTTTAAGGTCCCTTCCAAGTTAAAACATTTTCCTGAGTGATACTAAAAGACTTTAAGATATGAAGGGAAATATTTCTAGCAGAGTCTAAGTAATAAACCACACCCTACCAAGAACCCCAGATGCTGTTTCTTTGTTTCCTGGTTGGAAAACAACTTGGACTTTAATATTTATTTAGTTAGTTAAATTTTGTGTTTTTTAATAAAAACAAATAAATGCTTTAAAAAATGAATGAATATAGAACCAAATTTTTACCAATTTGTATTACCCAATGACACCTACTTTACTATTTTAGCGTATTTCCTGTCCAATTTTCCTCTTTAGGTTGTTTTATTGTTTACGGAGCTGTGATCAAGCTCACTACACAATTTTCTGTTGGGATCCTGTTTTGATCACCGTTCAGACCAATCTTGAGTTCACTTGTATGCTTCTTGCTATGATAGAAGAACCTTTGAAAGTGGAGAGTCTTTTGGTTTAAATGGCTTTGGAAAAGCCATGATAGTTTTGAAAGTGTAACGGTGTCTCCAAAAAGTATATTACAAACTAGAATACTCAGTAGAAAGATTTGTACATGGTAGGAAGAGATGAGGCTGTAAATGAGTTACAATCTAATAGTTTCATACCCTGGAGCAGCTAATCCATTTCTTCCTCCTGTATTTTGACTGATTCAGAGGCCATCAAATTGCTTATTCATTTTGTTGGGACTCAGAAACTGATACCCCAAAATATGGTGCTTTGACATGCTGAATTGAAAGAAGCAGGCTCACAGTCTCCCTGACTCTCCCTCGCTCCCACTCTCATTTTTCTGTCTCTTCCAAAGCATAGGATAAAGTTGTCCTCTGAAGGAAGTTCCCTTATCTACCCCAAGTCTAGACTCACCAAAGAAGAAAACAATGACCTCTGGTACCTTCCCTGAGTTTTCACTAGGTGAACTCATATCTCAGGAAGGAAGACTGATGTCTGTCAACACACCTGGGCAGACTTATCACAACCCATTGTCTGCCCTGTGGGTCCAATGGACTTTGTCCCAGTCCACTGTGTGCTCTTTAAGCCCATTGAATTCTCCTAAAAATACTTTATTTACTACCCTGCTAAAATCATCCACACTTCTCCATCTCCTTTTCCCCAAAGAAGAAGGGTGTAGAACCATCGGTATCCCATTTGTGGCGGGGTTATCACTCTGCGATCCCTACTCCCTGCTATGTGTATGCCTTTCTCCCACAATCTGTGTGCCTTTTCTCCTATTTATCTGCCTTTTGTCAGATGTGGCTCCTCATTTGGGAGGGGTGTCATTTTCAGCAAACCTTCAGAGGGTGATGGGGAAATTCTCCCTTGGCCTCTACTCTTTCACAATGGCAGGAATTTCATAATGTGATCTGCTCAAAAAGTTTCTGATTGTGGTTTCAAATTGACCACATCTTCCCAGAAAACACGCTGCAAAGATTCTTTCCTTTGTTGGAAGGAAGGTTGAAATTGTTTTTCCTTTTGCCTACTTACTGATTTTCAATCTCAGCAACTGGAGAATTTGCAGTGACCCTTTCAGTTCCTGAGAGCCCACACTGGACAGTGAAGCAGCCCTTCTGCCCTGAGGAAGGCGTCCATCCCTTGCAAGGGACCCTTTCCCAAGAGGGGCCTTGAGGCTCAGACATCTCCTCCCCACTGGCACCAAGGGCTTTTAGAGGGCCCCATTGTCAGTGTCCCCTGGGATGTTGTTGTTTCCTTTTGTGGTAAGAGTTAGTTGGCTGTATATTCCCTTAGATTTTCTTTTTTCTATTTTTAAAAGATTCATGCCACCAAACTCAACTTTCTCACAGTGGTCCTTGTGGTTATAGTAAATATTGAATGCGGAGAGGCTGGTGTTAGGATCAGGAAAGTGGGCCATTCGGATCAGCTGCCTCTCCATCATGACTGCAGTTGAGAACAGAAGGGTGACCCTACATTTGTTCTTCAAAGCAGTGACCTCACCCACCAGGAGAACTACCCAGGAAATGCAAAATGCTGAGCAAGCAGATCAGATGTGACTCCTCATTTGGGAGGCAGTGAATGGAGGGTGGAGATGGGAGTGGGAAAAGCAGCAGAAACGTCCGCTTCCCTTGGCCATGACAGTAATGGGGGAGCTCCAAATGCCCCCAGCTTCCCACGACCCTCCAGCAAGAGACCTATCTTGTACATGCCAATCTTTTCACACCTTTTCTTTCCACATTCTGGACCAACCTTCTTATCTGGGAAGCTCCAGTTCTCTGGGATTCGTGCTTTGGGATTGACTCAAATGTATTTTGATCTGTTTGTGCAATGTGCTACAGCATTTACTGTCATCTATGGTAAACACTTTCTGATAGGCCAAAGTTAGGATGCATGATCTGATATATAGGACCAAGTAGCTCAAATGTGTAATAATTGGAAAAAATGAATGGCGATGGTTGCAATTTTCATACAGCTTATTTTAGCACTTTGACACAGCTTGTACTACTTCCTTAATTTTATATTGTTATTTAATTGCTTTATGAGTGCCTTATTTAGCTCTTTAGCAAAATTGTAATCTCCTTAAGACCAGTGTGTGTGTGTGTGTGTTTAAAATACATACCAGCATGATACTTTTTAAAATGAGATAGTTGAAAAATATTTAATGATTTCTGCATTCCTCCTTTTCTTCTTCCTTCCATCCTTTCCTTTCTGTAGCACCCGCTGTCTCCTAGGCTGCTGATGTGAAGATTAGAAATGGCTAGGGTGGCATCTAGGACTATTATAAAGTTCAAGGGCAGAATGGAACTGTGTAGACTTGATGATATTTGGAAAGATATTTTCTAAACATACTTATTGTCTGAACAGGTTCTGGCCCATCTATTTCTTCCTTTCCACGTGGCCCATGCCCTCATGGTGGATTGCCTTAGCAAAGTGGATCTCTGCGTCAGAGTCCTGGGTTTTGGACCCCTTCAACCTGGCTGGCTTTGCCACATGTATAGCTTTCACAGCAGAGAACAGGGAGCAGAGTGTGGGTGGGCCAGTGGGAGTCTGTTCCTACTCCTGGCCTATGGCTTAGGGCATGTGCCCTGATGAACATCATACCTCTTTAAGCTTATTTCCTCATCTGTGAGATGGGAATAAATCATGGGGTCATTATGAGAATTAAATGAAGAAATGCAGGATGAATCTTAGAACAATGCCTGACATATATAAAGCACTGAGTATTATGATTAGTTATTATTTTATTCTAATATTACTTATAATATTATAATAAAATAGATATTTATTATAATATTATTGATATTAGTTACTATTTTCATGCCTAAACACGTAGGTATGAGCATAATCACACACTGCTCAGGCTAATGGAGCTCCCCTGAGAGTATAAGCTCCTAGAGGATAGGAACCACCCCACTGCCTATAATTTCCACTTATAGTATCACGAATGGGGCCACTCAGTTGCTAAAATTGTGATCTGAGTGTTGTTCAGTAGCTGATCACCATGCCTGTCAGATGGAGCCTCACACCAGCCTTGGCAAACACGAGGAGTAAAGATCTAAAGAAAATCTAAAAACAAGTTTAGAAAAACCAAACTATTCATATCTTCCATCTACTCTTGAGACTCTCCATTAATGGAGTAACCCAAAGGAGTAACCCAAAATTCAAATAAAAAGTTTTATGTACCAAGACTTATAAGGAGTAATTCAAAACCTTCTAAGTGTTTCAAAAATAGGCAAATATAATTTAAACAAACATGTAAGTAGTATATCCTCTTTATGCAACATTATGCAGGCTTTATATAAATGTTTACTGTATTTTGAAGTAACATGGAAAAATGCTCAAGTTATCATGCAACCTGAGAAATGCTTGAATAACGTTGCATATGTAGCAGGAGCGCGACTGTCTTAAAATGGGCTTGGAAAATAGGCTACAATGATAGACATCAAAATTTGACAGTGGTTGTCTTTGGAATGATGGTGGTATTATGACTTTTCCTCTCTAATTTTGTTTCTCTGTATTTATATTAATATATATGTTTTATTTTCACGGACAGAAAAAACAAACTTTTTCATAAGAAAAGGTGTACATAGGTGATAGATAAAAGCCGTGCTATTTGGCTTGTATTTTTATAATGAAATAACAAAGTCAAATTCGTAAGGCACAGAACTGAATTATTTGTTGTGTATGAGAAATAAGAGTGTGCATAAGCTAAATTAAAGATACACTACCCTGGAGAGTTTGAGAGAAGTTTAGCTTTTTGAGGATTTTTGGAGCAGCAGCAAAAATGTAAAGGTGTAGGTAATGCACATGTGCATATGTCAGTTTTCTTTTCTAGCACTGAAGTTTGGTATTCTTAGCCATTCTGATTGTTGGAGATTTGAGGCTGTCATTTTCCTCTAAAAGTCTGACAGCTATAAGCTTTCAGCTGTCAGCAAATGAGGTGAAAATGTATTTTTAATATTGAAAGTCTTCCTAGAGAAGGAGGCCCAGCAAAACCATCATTAGTAGTTCACATTCAGGCAACATGTAAGCTCCCTTCCTAATCCTGCTCCTATGGTATTTAATAGCCAGCCTTGTTCACCAGATGTGCTCCAAGTTCTTTTATTTACATAAGTGTTTCCAGCAATTCATTGCATATTTTTCTACTTGTAAATAAATGCATACCAAATGGCCCTCTTTTGCACATTGCTATCCTGCAGCATCATGTTTGTTTAAAGCAGGAAAACGACTAATAGGCCCTGAGTATTTTTCGCATCTTTGCCACACATAGGACTATTTATATTTATATCTTTAAAATGTATATGATACATTTGTTATGGCTAATTTGAAAAATGCTTAAAATGTATGAATAAGAAGTAACTACTGTTAACATTTCGGTATGTTTCCTTCCATTTATTTTTATTAATACTCTTTCATAAATATTGCCAATTTTGTGTTTATTTTCTAGCTTGTTTAATATAACTATGTCTTATTCATGTTGGTACATACAAACCTAATTCATTCTTTTAAACTGCTTATTCATGGTATAGTTTATTTAGCTGTCCCTTTACCGGTAGACATTTAGGTCATGGCCCCCTTTTTTGCATTAAAACGATATTGCAATGAATATCCTTGTGTGTGCTCTTTAAACATCTGAGTGGGTGTTTGTTTAGGAAGTAGTTACTCGGTGGGATTTGTATTTACATTCTCTTCACTTAGTATGTGTTTTCAGTGTATTTCTTTATCCATTTACAAACATGTACGTTACATATACATAGATGTTATGTATATTTATTTTTCTTTTAGATTAAAAGGTCAGTTGCTCAAAATTGCTCAAAATCTTGCTTTTTGTCACCTATTGACATGATATTCACCTCTTTCCATGTCATATGTACAGAAGAGGTAAATGTTGCTGATGGGCTGAACTTTCAGAGGAGATGCTGCTCCACAGATGCCTGGAGATACGACCATGAACTTGCTTTCTAGCAACCCAACTTTTCAAAGCTTTTTATTTTTTATTATTTCAAACAGCAGGGAACTTGCAAGAGTAGTATAAAAAACTTTTTATGTCCATTACCTGGATTTCCTAGTTATGAACATTTTGCCTCACCTAATACTTCTGATTAAAACCCTTTAATGCAAGTGTTCCCTAATTTGATAAGTGTAAGTGATGATTACTGATATAAACCAGGCACAGTGCCATAAAAGACTTAGTCATGTCACTGTAAGAAGGCACTGTGACAATGATGACTAAATTCACAATTGTGCTAGGTCTGAGGCCGACCAGAGTTAGATGTCTCTCCTTAAACAAGTAAATGAGAGGGCTGGGTGTGGGGGGAAGCCAATCGCATAGTCACATGTTTTCTTCAATAACATCGATCGCTATCTGGAGTGTTAATACAGGAGACACACAAGAATTTATGTGGGCATTTAACAAAACATGGAGAGGAACCATTGCCGTTCCCTGCAAGTTGGGGATGATGACATAAGCCACCATGCATCATGCTTGCTTTGAATAAATTTCAGTAGTCCTGGTGATTAGAGGAGCTCAGTTTCCTTGGTTGACAAAAGTTTCTCTGTTCCAATTTTTATGTGATGGCCTTTCAATGATTTGAAGAGAAACCAAATATATCAAGTTCTTTTGGCCATTCTTAAAATGACAGGTTTTCTCACGTCTTATTGTCCTTGTCACTCTCCAGTGAACACAGTTGAGTTTGATTCAGTTGTTTATAAAATTTGGAAGCCACCCTGAATGAGTTTTTCCTGTTGTGGTAGAAAAACCACAACAGAAAGTAGTTCAACTCTTACTTTTGGAACTGGATTCTAGGTTACATTCTTGTCCATTAAAATATGTTTAATAGAAGAATATATTCTAAGGCAGTTTGTGAAAGCTGATATTGCAGCACAGTATAGATTTTATGCATGCTAATGCTTAGTTTTATTCACAGTTTCAAATTTCCACTCTATATGTTGGCTTCTCTTGGGACAAACCATTCAGCAAACTCTTGCATGTCATTGAAGCTTCAAAATATGAACTCCTTTTTTTAAAATTTCAGAATATTACAGGGGTACAAACAGTTTGGTCATATAAATTGCCTTTGCACTACCTGAGTCAAAGCTATAAGCGTGCCCATCCCCCAGACAGTGCACACCACACCCATTAGGTGCAAATTTACCCATTCCCTCCTCCCCCCCCATACCTGCCCGACACTCTATGAACATTACCTCCATATGTGCACATAAGTGTTGATCGATTAGTTCCAATTTAGTGGTGAGTACATGTGGTGTTTGTTTTTCCATTCTTGTGATACTTCACTTAGGAGAATGGGCTCCAGCTCCATCCAGGACAATACAAGAGATATTAGTTCCCCATTTGTTTTTATGGCTGAGTAGTACTCCATGGTATACATATACCACATTGAATTAATCCACTCATGTATTGATGGGCTTTTGGGTTGTTTCACATCCTTGCAGTTGTGAATTGTGCTGCTATAAACATTGGACTGCAGATGTCTTTTTTTTACTTTGGGTAAATACCCAGTACTGGGATTGTTGGATCAAATGGTAGTTCTACTTTTAGTTCTTTGAGGTATCTCCATACTACTTTCCATAGAGGTTATACTAGTTTGCAGTCCCACCAGCAATGTATGAGTGTTCCTATTTCTTTGTATCCATGCCAGCATCTGTTGTTTTGGGACTTTCTGATAAAAGCCATTCTCACTGGAGTTAAGCGATATCTCCTTATGGTTTTGATTTGCATTTCCCCAATGATTAGAGATGTTGAGCATTTTTTCATGTTTTTTGGCCATTAGTCTGTCTTCTTTAGAAAAGTTTGTGTTCATGCAAAATATGAACTCCTTTTTAATCCTTTTGGAGCATTAGAACCCTTTTCATCATGAATATCAAGCAACTACCAAAAAAAAAAAAATCCTCAAAAACAAAACAACCAACAAGCAACCACCACAACAAAAACAGCATGACCTCTTCTTAATTACCAGGGACCCAGTGTACTGGTTCATAATTGTCATACATCCCTTTCTTCTTTCCCCCATGCATTAACACTTTTATCTGAGGCAAGCGGGGTAAAAAAGAGAAGGAACACTGAAATTACCCCGTTCCGCCTGGTAGGGGCCCAGTGTCCTAGGCAGCCAGGAGGTGGCTGGTTCCCAGACGTGCTCTGGCAGTTCTACTCTCACAGCAATGACAAGGTGCACTTCATGCTTTTCAAGACACTTTGATGTATGTTACTGCATTTGATCCTTACCTTGGGGGTTAATAGGAAAGGTGGCCTTGTCTCCACTTGGCCAAAGAACAAAGTGAGCACACAGAGGAACTTGCCAGGGTTCACGCTGTGTTCTCCAAGGTGGAATGAGAGTCCTATTGTGTCACCTTCTAGTCTGGGGCTCCTTCTGCTGAACCTGTGAAGTCGGCTTGAATGGATGTGAGTGTGCCCGTGGCAGGGCCTCTGAACTGAGGTGCTGAAAAGGAAGGGAACTGATAGGAAGAGGGAAAATTCTTCAGTGTCTTAGATATTTGTTCTTAAGGAGACCTGGAGGAGGCAGTTGGATGATTTGACATCTGTTTTAACAATAAAGAATGAGCTTTAACATACTGTGTAAACCATGGTATGAAAAGATGGAGTCTATAAATGAGTGGGAGAGTCAGTCTCCTTTGATTGACACAGAATTTTCTTGAAGCTACAAGGGCCCATAGGATAGAATTATGGTAAAGAAAAGATCCAAGTCTATAGAAACAGCTACCGAGGCACAAGAGTGAAATGCCTTCTCTCTTGGAGACCAGCAGAGCTGGATCAAGGATAGAATTTTAGACTTTTCTTCTTTAATTAATGTTCTACCAGCTGGCACAATGCTGACCAGCTGCAGTGGGCAGAGAAGCCCCTTGCAAATAACATTTTAATGGCAGGAAGTATGAAAGAGTAAGACTGTGAGGAACAGAAGGAGAGGAAATGTTATCAAGAAACATAAGGTATTTCCCACTTTTTTACGCCCACCTTGCTATTATCTTAATCTGTCTTCTCTCAGTTCTCTCTCTCCCATTTGCTGTCTCACAGTGGCAGCAAATCAGATTTAGTGTGATCTGTCTGTACCTCGAGGGCTCAAGGATGGGATATTTTTCTCTTATCATTCACCAGACATGCCAGAAAAACATTAATTGAAGCTCCCATGAATGTTAACAATGGCTCAGTTGTCAGTTTGGATAAGTTTTGAGATATGTGAAAGTTAAACTCAGAGTCAACATTTGTATAAAGTTTCATCAATATATCAGATGCTTAAAATATATTTTATTTCCACTTTACAAGCAGTTAGAGAAAGAAGAGAGGGGAAAAAACAAGCCAGTGGAGGAGGTAATGAATCATAGGAAGAAGAACATGACCACATACTTTATTATTGCTTTTGAAATGCACCTGGGCTGGAGAATTCCTGTCTGTGGTTTTTATCCATCTCCACATCCCGAAACACTTGGAGTCTCTGCTCTGACTGGGAGGGATGGTCGTTGCTCTGACTGGGAGGGATGGTCGTAGTGACCCATGGGCGTGTTGGGGAAATATGCCCCGGGCTGCAGAGGGCCACTCAATATTATTGTTCAAATGTCTAGGGAATGGAAAGGCCATACCCAAGGCTTGAGTGGGATGGAGAGCTCCCAAGCTGTGATGTGGTCTCAGAGACATTGCTCCCCAGCTGCTGTGTTACTGTGTTACTATGATGGGACAATAGTCCACGTGTTTGTTAAGTCATGGAGCCAGGGACAATTTGGAAGGCAGCCATTTCTTTATCCATCTAGAATCTGACTTGCAGGGTGAGAAGTCTGGCAGCCCGAGAAGAGAAGACCACAGTTAAGTTCCTGTGGGGCGCTCCCATCCGTCCCTGGCAGGAGCCTTGACGGCTGCAGAGAAAGGGTTGGCGTATTTGTGAGAAGGAAGGCTTTAGTTCTCTTTATCGAAAACTGAAAAATGTAAAGAACATGTGTAGTAATTAAAAACCCTGCAGTACCATCCAAATAATATGTGTGGGGCAGCATATTTTATAGAAATTATATTTTTGCTATATCCTTTTAAGAAAACCCCAAATGTTTTTTTTTTTACTTTGAAGTATTAATACTGTATTTTAAACAAATCCACATCTGCACAGCTACCTTTTAGAGTTGTGAAATAAGGCAAGACTTTCATATCTGTAGCATTGCATGTTAATAATACTGACATAGTCATTTGGAGAATTTGTTTGCAATTCTTTGTCCTCCAGAATTTGTGCTACAGCAGACTTTGGTCTATGACTTAGAAAGGTCAGTATCACTCTCTTCCTTTTCCCTTTGAGGGAGAACTGAATTACTTTAACCTTTTTTCCAGGCCATATGTAAAAATCACCATTTCCACCCCAAGTTTAAGGGATGTTCAATTACAGCAAGAATGAAACTTAGGAAGAAGTTCTTAGGAAGAATGAAACTTAGAAGAAGTCAATTTATCAGCTCGTCCTTTCTTTTCCTTTTGCACGGTTTAATGTGCTTCGATTTTGTTTTCAACTATTCAGAACTGTGACTATCTGACATCCCAGCAAAATAGGCTTAATGTTTTATTTTTAAACAAACTACAAACCTGGATGGTTAAAAGACTGATGTATCCTAATAAGCCTTTCTGCTAGAAATTTAATGGAATCCAAAAATGCCAAAGCCACACTTCAGTACAGCAGCAGAAATAAGAAATAACTTCCTTTAGCTATGGAGCATTTGCTTTAAAAGTTTGTAGTCTTTTCCCTTTATATAGATTAATGCTTGTGGAAGACAGAAGAGGGATACTGCCTGCTATTTTTTTTTTTTAACGTTATGAACACATGACAAAACAAACTTCAGAACATACTTAAAATGGCAAGCTAACAGTAATAGACTGTTCTTATTAGCTGTTTGCAGACATTCAAAATTAGGCTTTTCATGATTTGGTGGCGCTACCATGGGGTGTGGCTGAACACAGGTCTCTGGCACAGATTTCGCGATCACGGGGCAGAAGGTGCTGGGGCCTTCCGAGGAAGAGGGAGGGGCTATTGTAGGTACAGCTGATGCCTTCTTGAGAACTATTTCAGGTCAGCTTTACCAGGGAGGAATTCTGTGAGCTTAGATCCCCCAGTGTTTAAGCCTAATTAATAACACAGATCAATTCCTGAATTTCTTCATAGTGGAGATCAGTTTAAATATATAAGAACTGTTGTGCATTTTTATTCTGGTAATAGTGTTGGTGTCCATCTATGAGTTCAATCCACTCCATTACAATGTCTTTTATGTGGAATCCTTTGGGGATGTGAAGCCTTTGATTCACAGTTTGCAATACAAATACCGTGATACGTCATTTATTTGCCATTAAGTATTTGATTATTATGCGTTTTTAAATTCAATATACCTAAACCAAGTTTTTAAATTAGTGTTGCTTGGAGCAGTGGAGAGTACTTTTGTTTCTTCCTGTTCTTCTTCCCCTTCCCCTACCCCCACCCCTCCCAGTCTCTTTTTGTTTTGAAAGCAGAGCTCCTAGGGGTTGTAACTTATGCTCTCTTTGCATGTAACATTTCAATGAGAAGGTTAT
>CAUYRT010016860.1:0-14972 GCA_963574885.1 Lepilemur ruficaudatus
TACTCTGTCAAAGTAGTCCAGAGAGTACATACATAGTGCTCCAACTGTATCTACGTACAACCAACACTCCATTTTAAGTGTACAATTAAATGATTTTCAGTGAATTTACCGAGGTGTACAGTTAATCACATGAATCAGTTAGAGATTTTTTTCTATGAGAATTCAAGTTTTTTATTCTCCTTCTAGATTAAAGTCTCAGAATTTTTTAATATTAAACATTTTCATTTAATAAATAAAATAAATCACAAAAAATGTGATTATGGAATAGCTATTCACCTAATTTACATAGAGCATTTATCTTTTCAAATCTCTTCAATTAGTAAATGAGGGCTTTATTTAATGTTACTTAATAGCACCTGGATAGTATTGGATACAGAATCACTTCATTATAGTTTAAATATAAAAAGCCAAAAGATACAACCTTCCATAGCTTAAAATTAATATTTTAAATGAATTTATAGAGATATATTCCCTTAAAACTGATTCTCTAATTAGATACCCCCAATCACCTGTCTTATCCATTATCTCTCTCTCCCCTTCTGTCTCAGTCTTCTTACTCTCTCTTTCTCTCTTACACAATACATACACACACTTTACTTCCGTGTATACTTCCTAGAAAAATCATATTCTAGAAAAAGTAAGTGTCCCAAGTTATACTGGTCAGGCTTTTCTACAAGTCCACCCCAAACTAGGAAGATGATGCTCATAGACATAGTTTCAGATAAACTGTAATGGAAGCAAAAATAATCTGTAGTTTTAGAAGTAGTGATTTTCTTATGACGATTAGATTTTTTTTTTTTTTTTTTGAGACAGAGTGTCACTCTGCTGCCCAGGCTAGAGTGAGTGCCGTGGCATCAGCTAGCTCACAGCAACCTCAAACTCCTGGGCTCAAGGGATCCTCCTGCCTCAGCCTCCCGAGTAGCTGGGACTACAGGCATGTGCCACCATGCCCGGCTAATTTTTTCTATATATTTTTAGTTGGCCAATTAATTTCTTTTCTATTTTAAGTAGAGACGGGTTCTTGCTCTTGCTCAGGCTGGTTTCGAACTCCTGACCTTGAGCAATCCGCCCGCCTCGGCCTCCCAGAGTGCTAGGATTACAGGCGTGAGCCACCGCGCCCGGCCGACAATTAGATTTTTATAAGCGAGAAGTTGGCCGATCAATGACTGTGACATGAAATGACCATGTACTTCACTGGGCAATCCAATGTTAATAAGGAGTTTCCTGCATAAAATAATTGCAAATGGAAATCACCTGTAGCTAATTAGTTACCAGTTGTATTTCAAGCTTTGCCACATAAAAGGGTAACTATAAACTGAATTTCAAGCCTTCAATTACTGATGTCACATTTCTGAAGGGGATTAAAAAGCAGTCAAACCTAAAATCATCTTGATTACTAAAACACTGGTAAAACTTAAACTTCTGAAAATAATACACTATCAAGTTCAAAAATGGTGATGACCCACTTATATTTCAATTTTTGTGAGAAATTACTATTGTAGAGAACATATCTAAATTGAGTTCCTCCTCTTATTCTTCCTACATTTTCTCTCCTTTTCAAATCGGTGACCCTCAAGCTAGTTTACTGATCTCAAATATTTGTATTTTAAAAAGAAACACTTCATGCTATGCTTTGATCCTTCTTTATTCACTTATACTTTATTATACCCTTATCAAGGTTGATTTTCTTGCATCAATTGATTTGAACATTTTCGTTAGCATTCAACATTTCAAAAGATTACACAGAAAAATGCCCTATTTGTTAAGTATGTAGAAATATCTTTGAACCATGCAATATGAACAGATGAGAAAACCTAGAAGCAGTTATCCAAATATAACAATTTCTAGCTGTGCCATGCTAATTCAATCTTCTGCCAAAAATTAATTGGTATTTCTATAGAAAAAGCCTGGTTCTCACCTTCCCTCTTTTCCAGGATCTATGTGAGGTACATATACAGTTGCATTATACATTGACCTTAATGACTCTTCAACACACGTAACAAGCCCCTGATTACTTTCCTTGGGGATGAGGGCAGAAATGAGAGAAAGACAGGAAAGGCAGGACTTCCAAAAATAATGATGTATCTACTGAAAACTGAACATTTACTTCTAGAAAGGTCATTTTTTAAGGAGTTCAAAGGTCATATGGAAGTAAATTTAGGAATATTCCAATTCACAGTATAAGTAAAATGACATCACATGACATTTTAAATGGCCACAATTTCAGAATCTTAGTTTCTAAACTTGAATCTCAAGCTTCTAATTCCAGAGAGCACACTTGCAAACTTCTGGGAATGCAACTCCCTTGGATGTTTTAGGCTAGACCTTGGTATCTCAGCCTTAGTATTAATGACATTTGGGAACCAGATAATTTTTGGTTGGAGGGGCTGTCTTGAGCTTTGCAGGATGTTTAACAGCATCTCTAGTCTCTAGCCAGTAGATGCCAGTAGCACCTCCCACTCATACTTGTGACAACCAACAATGCTTCCAGACTGCCAACGTCCCAGGGCAAAGGGGAAAAATTTTCTCCTGGCAAAGAACGCCTGAGCTTGAAGGTTTAAAAAAATAAAACTTAGAAACTATAACTATAATATGTGGCAAAATTTGGGTTCTCCCAGCAGCTGATCACGAGGTAAGGACTGGAGTGCAGGTAGTTCGTTTTGGAGGTGGTCCCAGGAAGCACCAGCACTTAAGGGATGGAATGAGACAGAGAAGAGAAGCAGCCAGAAGAGGTTAGTTAATAAACAGATTATTGCTGGATTCCCCTGGCTTAATCCTGCCAGGAACCTTGAGAGATAGGGAAGAATGTTCTTCACTTTTGTTTCACCTGAGAGGTGAGGACCTTGAAATGTTCATTTTACCAACTCCCATCCCTCATTGCTAGCAAGTACCCCAGATGTCATTTACTCCCTGGCAATTTAACCTGAGACTTATAACAGGAACTTCAGTGCTGAGGCCCAGAAATCTGTATATTAACAAGTCTTCCAGGATATTCTGATATGCACTCCTGTGTGAATCATTGGTATAGGGCACTGTTCTTCGCCATGGGCAATTTTGCTCTCAGGGAACATTTGGCAACGTCTGGAGACCTTGCTGGTTGTCTTTGTGGAAAGTCGGGAGGTGGTAGAGGGAGCTACTTACATCTAATGGATGGAGACCAGGGATGGTGCTAAACATCTTACTATACACAGGACAACCCCCCACAACAAAGATTTATCCTACCCCAAAATGTTAACAGTGCCAAGGTTGAGAAACCCAGGTCTAGGGATACAGGCAGGGCATCAATAGCATCTCTCATATCATGATTTTTCTGCTTTACATATTTGTTTAATTTTCTTCCAAGAACTGTTGTGTTTTCAATATTACAGACATTACTAGACATCCAATTAATCAATCTAGATGCCATGTATACAATACTGTTACTCTTGCTTCTTTTCACCCTGGATAAAGCCTCCATTTTCCCCTCTATTACACGAGTCTCCTTGAAATGTCCTTTTCTCCCCAATGAGACAGCCATGCTCTTCCAGAAATTCCCTATCTGTCTCTGTTGCATACAGCTAAAATTGCTGTCCCTGATGTTGCTAATGTCTCCTGTCACATTTATTCATTCATGTCTAACCCAGGGCTGCCTTTAGAAATGCAGGTTCCTTTAACTGTGAACAGGAAGCTGTCTAATCATCAATTCACTCAGGTCCAGCTCCCGAAAACCTAAGAAAAGCTGTAGTAAGGATTAACAGCTCTTCTCTCATTTTGGTCCCTCAGTTTAAGGTGAATAATGTTCTCACTGAAATAGCCTTCATAACACGGCACCTCAGATACAATCACAGAAATATGCCTTGGAATTTCCTTCAAGGTAGCACATTCATTTAGAATGTACAGACCCACACATCCTGGCAGTGTTGTCCTCCTTGTTGCTGTAAACGATTAATATTCAGCATTAAGTCTGCTTTAAGCAATGTGTGCTAAGTAGTTTATAAACTGTGGAAGGAAGAATTTTGGACCGATGACCTTTGTTACCTCCATGTACTTGGTAGATGTAAGGAAGATTACTAATTAGTCAACTTTGAAATAGTGATAATAGCTTGGGTGATCCAAGTGATATAATCACATGAGCCCTAACAAGCAGAAATAAAAGAGGACATCAGGGAGGCTATTCTAAGGGGAAATCAGAGAAGTTCTAAGTGCAAGAAGGATGCAACGTACCATTACTGGCTTTGAAAATGAACCGGGCCACAAGCCAGGGAATGAAGGTGACCTTTAGGAGCCGAGAATGTCTCCTGGCTGACAGCTGGCAAAGAAACTAGGACCTCAGTCCAAAAATCACGGGGAACCCAATTCTGGGGACAACCGGAATGAGCTGCAAACAGATCTTTCAGTGCAAGTAGTTCTGCACTGGGTCCCCTTTGGGTAAGAGCCCAGGTGAGCCCACACCTGACACCTTCCATTTCAGCCTCATGGAACCCTGCATAAAGTACCCCGTTGAGCCCATCTGAATCTGTGACCTACAGAACTATGGAATAATAAGATAGGTGTTGGGTTAAGACACTAATTTTGTGGTAATTTCTTATGCAGCAATTGAAAGTTAATGAACAAACAGTATTTTCCTTTAGGCTAATGGCAATACTATAAGGTCAGGTTTTCTACTTCTGTAATTAAGAAAACAGAGGCTTGGAAATACTATCTCAATCAAAGTTTCAAAGTTAAAAAGTCAAGGAGTCTGGGTCAGAATTTAGATCTGTTTGTCAACAAAGACCATAGCCTTACCAACTATTCAATTCTGCCTTCAAAGCCAAGTGATGGGAAGTCAAGAACAGATTGTTCTTATTTATGAGTTTATTTGGTGGTATTTCCTAATGGATTTGAAGAATCAAGTCATTCACGCTCAGATTAGAAAATTGTAGTCAGGGAAAAAATAGTCTGCAAATCACATGGACATGAGAATAAATAACTTCTGTGAGGGCTTGTTTGGTGCTGACTTCTACCTAAAACTGATCTGGATAATATAATTATAAGATAAAGTTCGTCACACAGTTGAAACGAGTAAAAACGGAACATTATGGTCCAATTTTTAAAAAAATAACCCATTTCACTTAGGACAGGATAAGAAGAGCATTGATGTTGTAGTATACTTTATGGGGAGGAGCTCTTCCTTTCATTCTTCTCCAACCCCTTTCAAATCTAACACTAAATTAATTCTTTTGAAAGCAACATACCCTTGCAATACAAAATCAACATTAAAGACTCCCCCACAAAGACACTTTAAAAAGAGGAGCATTTGCCCTAACATTAGGTAATGTTGGAAGATCTTTGCTTCATTTTTTGGGTTCTTATTTAAATCAGCAGTGATGCATAGCAGGTTGCATGAGGCCTTTTGTACAAATACAATTGTACTTAATTCAGTGAGAGAAGCTTGGACGTGAACAGATCAAGCAGCACACATTTTTATTTCACATATAAAGCCTTGGGAGAAGGAAAGGCTACCCAAAGAGGTTAAAAAAATGAAGATGAATAAATAAAATATGTTCACGACAGGAAGACAATCTGGGACCAGCTGCTGCTGAACAAACATTTATTATTACCATCCATCTGAGGTTTAGTAGAAAATAGAATTTCCAGAAAGACGCCGAACAGGAAATGCATATCTGATCATCAAATATGCAAAGCTCCCGACTCCTAAGGATAATTGTTTTCCAGAGAAAGGATTGAGCTTGTTTAAGTGACATATAAATAACTCAAAGCTTGTGTTGAGATAAAAAGAACAGAGCTCAAATCTGCACATAAGCAGACCAAGAAATAAATTCTATATCATTTTGGCAGAGAAACCTGCTAGTAACTTGAAGTCTCCCTAGTTTGTCATAAGCTTGAAGGCTGAAAGTATTTTCCTGGTGAGTTGCTTGGTTAGGAGATCTGACCCTTTTTCAGTATCAATACTACCACCTTCTTGATCTGGGTCATCTTCATCTCCCACGTGGATTTCTGAAGCAGCCTACAAACTGCTTTCCTGCTTCCACACTTGCCTTTCTGTGATCAGCTGCAATGTACTAGCCAGGACAATCTATTTCAAATCTAAGTCAAATTGCACCGTCTCTCCTTTCAAATCCCTCCATTGGATCCTCGTTGTAGAGTCAATGCCTAAGTCTGCAGGCCCTACATCATCTGTCCAATCTCCCACAGCCTTTGCCTCCCTGTGGTCAGTGCCTATGACTCTTCTCTTGAATTTCACTCTGTTCCAGCCCCTGGAACCTCTTTCTTGCTCCTCAAACAAGTCAGGCAAGTTTCCACATTAAGGTTTTTGCACTTGCTGTTCCTACTGCCTGCAAAGCTCTTCCTCCATACCTGCTGGAGTCTTTGTTCAAATGCTCAAATTCTTTAAAGCAACCTGCCCTCACCTCATATTGAAAAATGCCTTCTACCTACCACCCTTCTCCTGCTCTATTTCTCTATTTTCCCATACTACCCATCACCTTCTACCTACCATATAATTCACTTAGGATGTTTATTGTCGATTGTTTGCATTCTTCCACTAGAATTTAAGGTCCATAAGGATCGTCTTTGCTGGTATCTATAAGAGTGTCGAACAATAGAAATACAACAAGAGCCACATAGGGATTTAAAGTTTTCTATTAATGGATGCTTCACTAAAAGAGTAAAAGGCAACATGTACAATTCATGTAAAAATCGTATTTATTATATGTAATGATAAAGTATAAATCTCTAAAATATTTTTCTATATGTGGCACTGGCCACACTTCAAGTGCTCAGCAGGCGCTTATGGCTGATCACTCTGGTATTGGACAGTCCCCGGGTCTGGAACAGTAACACATAGTAACTTCCAAATATGTTGGTTCAATTTGCTGACATGCAATTTGTTGACAAAATGAATAAATGAGATTCTGGAGTGTCCTGTCTGAGGTTAGCTGTCCCGTGGAAATTAATCACTTGTTCTGTCCTCCTCTTGGCCCCAAATCTCGGTATGACAGACTCAGCAATCTCTCTCCTTCTGTAACCTATCCCTCGTCATATTGTGCTTAGTAAGTCACTGCGAAAGGTCTCTCTTGTAAATCCCAAGCATAAGTAAATTCTCTAAATTTCCAAAAGACTTGCAATTGGTATCTTTTCTAGTGCCTGGAGCCCTTCTGTGAATATGATGAAGGAAACAGATCCTTTTCAAAGACAGAAATACATAAACACACACACACACACACACACACACACACACTTTGTTCACACAATTTTCAGGGGCTTCATGGAGCACTGATTAAGAACCATCATGACAGATTGAGATAGCAGGTAGGCTTTTAGGAAGAACACAGTTAAAATGACCCTCAAAGCTGAAATTCTTCTGACTTTCTAGGCCCCATAACTGTAATAATGCCAAACTTGTAGAACTCTCAGCAACCTCATGCAATCAATCTTTTCCATTCCTACCTTCCACCTTCCCACCTGGGATGAAGTAAACCCATACACATTTTCCTCATTGTTTCTTAACTGTTTCCATTCTCCCAAACTTGACTTTGACTCCTTTCTTCAGTTTGCTACTCCCTGCTTCTGTCTTTCAGATAATGGGCTAATATTTATAGGTACATGTTCAAGAGTGTGTCCTCTTTCCATAATAAATGGTTTTCCAAAATATATATATAAACTAGGGCAGGTGGCTGTTCATCACAGATGGTTACCTCTCTTCTAACAGTGAGGTCTGTATTTTCTGCACTAATCTTCATAACAATGTATAAATTTGATTTGCATTTAACAACACTGCATACAGTGCCTGAGATCTGCAGCTACTTATAATTGGCAAGTGTGGAATTCTTTATCTATATAAATATTTAATATATATATAGATATAGATATAGCCCCAGTGTATGGAAAGCACATGACCACCAAAAATGGTACATTCTATTCTCTAAGATAAACCTATAAGCAGACACTATCTGTGCCCCACCCGTACGCTCTGACCCTTATCAAGTCAAGGCCCATTCTTTACCTGAGGAGTTTTTTCTTGTCACTGGTGCCCATTTGGCCACATGCATCATAGGCTGAAAGTGTTGGAGAATTAACCCCCACTGGGAACATCTGTCTGCACATAACTCATGCGATCTGGTATATAAATACATGAGTGTTGGTGTGTAAATCCCTTGCCCATAAAGGGGGATAATGCTGAGCCGTGTGCTTTATCCACAGAAGCATTAAGTTTCATTTACTCACAGTGGTAGCTAACTTGCAACACACCCTCTCTTGGCTACCTTCCCTTCCCTTCCACACCTCTCCAGTCCTCTTTCAGCATTTCCTGGGATCATCTTCCAGGAATTTACTTGCACTCAAATCTTTGTCTCAGATTCGACCTCTTCAGGAACCCAATCTAAGACATATCCTCTGCAAAAGTTCTCTCTGAAACAGTGATACAAATGAAAATTATTTCAGTGGCCCAGAAATAAACACTAAAGTGAAGGAATGAACATAAGTAACGTGATGAAATCTATTATATTTGATAAACTGATCATGTCTTCAGAATAATAATAATAAACACTGACAAGGGAAACTATACAGAATTCACTATGCAGCATTTCTAGAGAGAAAATTTTGAACTCCATTGAGTGAATGCATACATATGACAAACTCACTGTCAATGTTAATTAAAAGAAGCAAAAATAGCTTGCAATTCAACAGTTTAACTACTGAGTATAGAATATGGACAAAGTACAATGATAAGTGATAAAATATAAAACACTAAGTGCTATTTAATTTAACTGTGCTATTATAATCAGTGTTAAATAATAAGAGCAGGTAACATTTTTCAGTGCCTATGATATATAAAGGACTTTACAAGTTTTATCTCATTTTATCTTTCCAATAATAATATCAGCTGGCTGGTGGCTGGAGAATCTAGGGAGAGAGGATTGGAATGACTCTACACCATGCTGTAGGTCTGGTTGAGCTGGACTCCTTACCAGGTCTGTTCCAGGTGAAGGGGTAACTGTTGCTCTGGGGAAGATCTTTTCATTTCACTGCAGAGGAGCCAGAGGAGCTCCTAAGGCCTAGGCTCAGAACTGACCACTGTCACATCGCTACATAGCACTGGCCAAAGCAAGTCCCATGGTACAGCTAAAGGTCCAGAGGTGGGAAGTACAACTCCACCTTGTTTGGAAGAATTATAAAGTTCCATGGCAACAAACAATGATTCAGTTAGAAATTAAAAAAAAAATTGGGCCCAAGAACTCAATCTACCACACCATCCCCAGTCTCCTGATTAGGAGATTCAGAGCAATCAGACTCTAATTTTACTATTAGTTTTATTATTATTAATTTTAAATAATTGGGAGAATAAATTTTATAGCTTTATTTCAAAACATGAACAATCAAAATACACTTCATTATTTGTGAGCTTAGTTTTTATAAGCCATTTACGTGTACATTATAAGGAAATAGATAGAAACTCCCAATACAACTGGGGAGTACATTTCCTTTCTCTTTAATGAATGAATAGCTTTCCCTAGCATGTAGGTCAAGTCGAATTCTAAGTCTTTCACTTTCAGGAAGGCACAGAAGAGGACCATAAATTTATAAAATGTGACATTTCTATCAAGCCCCAAGCTGTTGGCTAATTACATTCCAGTGCACTTAAAAGAAAAACAGGAGATGTCAGGTTGGTGTAAAAATGAGCACAAAATTGTCCTTAGTACTTCACTGATCATTATGAATACTATGGTATCAAATTACTCAGAAAAGAGAAAGCAAACCCTTCTACAAGTCATATTTCCAATTTTCTTTTCAATTTCATTTTGGAGTAAATTTGGACATAGCCTTATTCAAAAGATGACATTTTCTTTCAGCACATCTTTTCTGTACAAAAATATGTATAATGGATCTACTGGTAGCATTAGAGGCCATTAAGCTACAGAAGCATGAAATCAACTAGAAATTATTATTTTAATTCTATGCACTTGTGCATAACAAGATGAACACCATGCCAAATAAACCTTCATCAGGACTCCACCTAGTGTTCTACATACTAATGGGGCTTGAAGTTTAGAATACAGATGCGCAGGGATGCAGCCAAAGAGATGCACTCACAATCAAATGAGTAGTTGCCTATCTCCAGAGAATTATCAGCCACCGAACTAAGAACTCAGGCAAAGCATATGGCACCTTTCTACTGTCACTTGGCTTTTATCCTTGGTGATGTAACCGAACTAACCTGACCTGGTTTTCTAAGGACATAATATATGAAATACTCAAGAAGCACTGCTGTTCTATCAAGAGATAATTTTCCTCCTACAAACACACACACACAAACTAATGATATATGCCATATCCATAAAAAATGTAACTGACCAAAGGCACTATTCAGTATTTCAGCTTATGGAAGGGTAGCAATTTTTATTATTATTATTATTTCAGGGTATTATGGGGGTACAAACATTTTGGTTACATGTTATGACTTTGCCACACCCAAACCATGATTTGAAGCATGCTCTTTCCCCGCTACAACACTCCATTAGTTGTGAATTTACCTACCCCCAACCCCCTAATCCCTAAAAAATATTACTACTGTGTGGGCACCTTAGTGTTGATCAGTTAGTGCCAATTAGCAAAGTGTAACAGTTTTTGACATTCACTCCCTTCTACCTTTTTTCCGCAACGTAATCTCACTTTCCAATGAGCTATTTGCTGAGATGAGTGACAATTTAAAGTGGGAGGATGGTGAAGAGTAGCAAAGTTATTATTTTTTGGTTACTCTTGCATCTCCTGGAAAAAGGAGGTTCAGTGTGGCTAGCAAGAGAATGGATAGAGAAGGAAAATGATGTGGCACTTACCACAAAGCACCTATTAAAAGCAAGACATGTTTATCTTTGGTCTCGTTTCACTTTTGAAAATCAAAAACGTGACAGAACTAGAAAGGGCTTCAGAAGGTATCTCTCCCATCCTTCTGCTCTGTGGCAAGACCACAGAGAAACAAGCAGGGGAATGATTGAAGAAAACAACAATTCGGCCATTTTTCTGCCCACAATCTGGAACTTGGTTTAAACAAAAAGTGATGTTTTGTGTCACTTACAGAATGTTTTAGAAAAGCTGCATTTCTGATATCCACATTTTTATAAATAAAATCTGGCAAGGAGGAAGACAGATTAAGACTATAAGATTATGAAATAATTGTTAATTATTTTTTTTCTTTCTTTTTATTTTTGTCAAGATAAGGAATCCACTTAATTCCTCCTTCTTAAGATTATTAGAAAGAAAGGAAGGAAGGAAAGAAGGAAGAAAGGAAGGAAAGAAGGAAGACAGTCGGGGACCTTTTTTATTTTAATATTGTGATCAGTATTTGTGATTGAGAAAAATTATTGTCCTTTCTTTCACCAAGCTGTAGTTCTTAAGACAGGCAACATATGCTCCAAAAAGGAAAATAACCTGAAAGTATGTGTATTGCCCAGTTCAAGGTTCTTAAAGCTTATGTAAATTTTCTCCAAGGGATCCACTTTGCTAAAACTTTTTCTGAATCATTTTACTTGGGGAAATAAGAGATTGTGGTGATAAGATTTTAGGTCCTCTAGAAAGGATGTTCAATGAGCTTTTACCTCATTTTTCAGCATTTCAAGTACCAATTCTCAGCAGAGCACACTAAATTAAAATTAGAATCCTATACATTTTGCCAAATAATAACAAAGGCATGTGTGATCATCCTGTTAATGGTAGCATGCTCTACTGAGTTACCATCTAAATTAAAGTGTGTCAGGTGGGATGTGTTCCACTGAATCATTATGATGTTTCTAAAAAATAAACTTTTCCAAAGTTATAACACACAAGACTATGAAAGTAAACCTCCTGAGCTGTAATTTTGAGGAATTAAATCACAGTTACAGAATATTATTACAAACCTTACAGCAAAATCAAACTTTACATTAATAGCCTTAAATTCACAGATCAAACCTATTTCTTTTTTTTCAGAATGTATCTAAATTGTGTAGGCTTGTTTGTTTTAAGATGAAATACGTCAGGCTTAAATTTGCAAATGTCTTTCAGTTTTATATTTCCGTTCAATTGTTTTTTAAAAAAATTGTGCTTATATTTTGCCTAAGCACTCAAACTTATTTATGATGCATTCATTATGTATTAGAAGCTATCTAAATCATACTTAAGATTTTCAAATGTCTGCTCTAAAATAAGAAATCACATTCAGAGACACAAAATGGAATTTTTTTTTAATAGCTTAACAAGCTAAGAAAACCCAATAACCAAAAACCTTCTGATACATCTTGGAAACTCAATGCATCAAATATCAGGGTAGTTTTCTATTTCTATTTGCAAATAAATGATAGGAATCACAGTTAATCCCTGCTGTAGTGATTGTATCCTTAACTTCATCAGTTATAAAAACGCTGGGGAGAAAACCAGAGGCAGCCATAAAAGGGGCTGGAATTGGTTGGAAGAGAGTTTCCCTGTTACAGTTTTAGTATAAAAGCTGAATTCTAAATGAACTTGGGAAACTTTGCAAGGTACTAACTGTAAGTCCCACGCTGTGCAGTCTGCCTGTGCAAAGGAAAATCCCCTTTGAAGAGATTAGCGGAGGTGCTGTGTATGTGATCACAGCAGCTGAGATGATGTGTGACTTTTGCCTAGCTTAAAGTGGATTAGCAAGACTTAAAAGATGGAAAATTGTTTTGTGCGAAGCTCGCCATGCTTTTGGAAACATAAATGGAATCACAGTCCTATGAATTTAAATCTGATTTTTATTAGTTCAACGTAGTGAAAATCTCCTTCTAAAAGTTTAAACAAAAGGATGGTGGCTTGCCAAAGCTCACATCAGCTAATGATTGTTACGTATTTGAAAACAATTTCTTAGGGATTTTTTTTTTTTTAATAGGCTTCGGATTCATCTTCAGGGATACCACTTTGTGTTCTGAGAGCTAGTGTGTTGAAATAGACAGAACATAGGGTAAGAAATAAAAATAATCAGATTCTGTTTCCAACTCAGCCACTGACTGTCCAGGTGACTTTAGATAAAATACTTAACCTTTGTCAGCGTTTGTACTCTTCTCTCTAAAAGGAGATAACATGCACCCTACAGCCTTTGCAGCTTCCCAGAGTGTATCCAATTATATTGTGTATTTGAGAGAGCTTTAAAAGCAATGAAGTATTCTTTAAGTTTCCATTATTACTATTATGCACATCTTTGACTGCAACCATTGGTAACTTTTGTTAATACCACATAACAAACCAATCAATGTATGATTTCTCTGAAAACCCTGTTATTCCAAAATAAATAGAAGAAGACTAAGGATGAGTTCCATAAGATGGAACAGATCAATGAAGTGGTTGTATGTTGTTTTATTTCCTTTCTCCCACCAGCAAAATTTATTATTCCATCTCACCGAATAATTTAGGTTGCTTGTAAGCCTTCAGACTTCACTTCATTTTTCACAAATATAAGAAAATAAAAGCAACATTTCATGTTTATTAGTGACCCATGAAGTATATATCTCCTCACCAGAAATAAACAGTGTTATAAAAAAGCAAAAGCATCCACGGAGGGGGATTTGTCTTACTTTACTTTGCTATGGGCCTCCAATGTCCAACATCTGGCGTTCTCATCTCTATCAAAATTTACAATGACGAAGATACCTTTCAGGAAACTATCAAAGTTGTTAAGATTATAAATAAGAGTCAACCGTCTGTTTTTATATCCTCTTTTTCTTCATTGACTTTTGAGTGGTGCTTAGAGAAAGAAGTATTTTCGAGCTCTGACATTTTTGTGAAAAACAAAGAGACCTATTGACCAATTCGTGGGACATTCTATCTTTGGTAAAAAATTCATCTTCTCAGCAAAATAAAATAAAAAAATGAAAAACATTGCAAAGGAAGTTTAATGGATACAACAGAGTATAGCAAATAATAGAAAAAATGGCACATCACTCCATGACTGGCCACCGTCCAAAATTATAAACTTTTGGACCCAATAAAGATCTTTACTTCAGACATTTATAGCAGTTACAAAGTAGAAACTATTAAGAATTTATATGCTTAAAATAGAGGAATGATTATCTGGAAGTATGGCATGAAATCTAAGCAGGAAAATAATACATACCACATTCATCCTTTTCATTCAATATCTCAACTAATCATTTAATTCCAATGAATTTGTGTCTGTTTTTCTAATGACAGGACAAATATTTAGGGAGATTAAGTAACAGAGCTGAAATTTGGCTTCCAGAAGTCTAAATCCAAAGCCTATTCAGACTCTCATAGAACATATGATGGCAAAATAAATTGACCATTTTTAGTAACCAAGAAATAGCTTATAAGTATTGTTAATAGGACAAACACATTTTGACATATTAAATGCAGAAATATAAGGCCATAATAGCTTTGTGCAGCATCAGTATCGTAGCTGTAAGGTTTAGAATAAAAGGAAGAAGAGAACTAGGCTGCAGAGGGCAACCAAGAAGATCCCTAGTTAGCGCTTGACCAAAAAGGTGAGGGCTGTCTCTGAACCCCCGGGGCAGGACGGTCCATGTGAGTTGTTGGGTGGTGTTGGTGTCAGGGTCTTCCCAAGTGAATGCGAAGAGGTTATAACTGGCTGGATCGAGAGGTATAGTAAAGAAAGTGTCTTTAAGGTCTAAGACCAAGAAATGAGAGGTAGAAGGGGGAATGTGAGACAGCAGAGTGTAGGGATTGGGTACCACTGGGTGTATAGGAGCAACAGCCTTATTGATGAGCCTGAAGTCCTGAACCAGGCGGTAAGAACCATCTGGCCTCTTGACCAGCAGGATGGGAGTGTTGTAGGGGGAGTTAGTGGGGATGAGGAGGCCTTTGCATAAAAGGCTTTCTATGGTGGGCTTAAGTCCTCTGCAATGAGAGGGTGAAATAGGGAACTGTAACCATGAGGGGAATAATGAAGGGTTTTTTAATTGGATAAAAGCTGCTGTGTGGTGAGTGGCTACTGATGGGATGGAGTTGTCTCATACCTAGGGGTCAAC